>MVAM01000081.1:0-68592 GCA_014825675.1 Cystofilobasidium ferigula | reverse complement strand
GGCGGCGTCAAGTACGCCCCGGGGGCGGGGGGGGTTGTGGGGGGGGGGGTCGCCATCAAAATCTTCCGCCGCCAGGGGTTTTTTTTCTTTTCCCCCCCCCCCCCCCCCCCTCCCCCAACGTTGTCCTCTCGCTCTCCTCCTGACGTTTAGTTTCTATCTTCAGGTACAAGGCCGGTCAAAAGGAGATCCAGATCCTCAATAAGCTGCGCGAGGCCGATCCAGACGACAAGAAGCACATTGTTCGGCTCGAGCGTACGTTCGAGCACCGCGGCCACCTGTGCATGGTCTTCGAGTCGCTCAGGTACGGTCGCTGCTTTAACCTGTCTTTCGACCTCATGCTGACTTTCGGCCTTACGCCCGGCAGCATGAATCTGCGCGACGTCATCAAGCGGTTCGGCAAGGACCTCGGCCTCAACCTCAAGGCCGTGCGCGCCTATTCGCACCAGATGTTCCTCGCGCTCTCGCTCCTCAAGAAGTGCTCGACGATGCACGCTGACATCAAGCCGGACAACATCCTCGTGCGTCAACCTCTGCTCTCGTTTTTCTAGCCTGCAAGACAGTCACTGACGTCATGCCGACCGCACAGGTCACCGAGAACAAGTCTGTCCTCAAGGTGTGCGACCTCGGCTCCGCCAGCCACGAGTCTGAGAACGAAATCACACCGTACCTCGTCTCGCGCTTCTACCGCGCGCCCGAGATCAGTGCGTTCTTTCGTTTTCACCCCCCCGCCAAGCCGCTCGTCTCTGACCCCTCAGCGTCCCCTCGCAGTCCTTGGTCTGCCGTACGACTGCGCGCTCGACGTCTGGTCGATCGGCTGCACGCTCTACGAGCTCTACACGGGCAAGATCCTCTTCCCCGGCCGGACCAACAATCAGATGCTGCTGCTGATGCAGGAGCTCAAGGGCAAGATCAACCATCGCATGATCAAGAAGGCCCAGTTCGGCAACGTTCACTTCGATGAGGGCCTCAACTTCCTCAGCTGTGAGATCGACAAGTCGACCGGCCTCGTACGTCGCGATGCTGCTCTGGTCGAGTGGCTTTTGCTGACCTCGTTGCGCATCGTCCCCTGCAGAACTCGATCAAGGTCGTCCAGTTGTCGAAGCCGGTGCGCGACCTGCGCGCGCGCCTGCTGCCGTCGCCGCTCATCCAGTCGCGCATGAGGGACGACGAGCTCAAGTTCCTTCAGGCGTTCATCGACCTGCTCGACCGGTGCCTGCAGCTCGACCCGGCCAAGCGCATCACGCCGAAGGAGGCGCTGGCGCACCCGTTCTTGCGCGGGCCGGGGGTGCCGGCGTGAGAGCTGCTTGCGTGGCTGCGGCGAAGGGAAGAGGTTGGCGGTCAGGTAGTGAGAGTCATGCCACTTCGCCCTGCGCCTCGCGCCCCCGATCGTGTCCTCGCGCACGGCGCGGTTGCTGACCCAGTGATCACGACGCGCTGACCGGCGACGCGAGGGACAGCAGTGGGACGCGTCCTGGGTTGCGTTTTTCTCCTGGCCGCAGAGAGGGGGGGCGGGTCGAGCTGGACGACCGACCGCGCGTCAGGCACAGGCGCACGTCCCCCCTGCGCGTGCCTGACCGCTTGCCCTCCCCCGAAAGGCAATTGCGCGGTGGCAATCAGCCCTCCTCCCCCCCCCCCCTTCCTTCCTCCAGCTCGCCACCCGAGCCGCTTCTTCTCGACCTCTCCCGCCAGCAGCAGCAACGTCCCCGGCAGCTACTCGAGGTCTGCTCGAGGTGCGTTTCGTTCTGCGTGTTCAAGTGCTGTGTCAAGGCGGAGTCTGACGCACGACGTCGTCCTGTCCCTCCTGCTGTCCCCCAGCCTTCCGCCCCCCTCTCCCCCTTTCCTCTCCCCTGCCACCTGCCCTGCTCACTTTCGGCCCTGGTTCCTCCTCCTCCTCCACCTTCCGCACATGTCGGCTCTCACCGGCCGCAAGCTCCCTCCCCCCCAGCCGCGGCGCGTCCTGCCCTCGCGCTCGTCGCGCTTCAGGCGGTCGTACGAGTCCCGCGGATCGTCCGAGGAGCCGCTGTCGCTGGAGCTCGAGGTCGCGGCCGGCACGAGCTCGAAGGAGACGGAAGCCAGTGGCTCGACGCTCGGGCAGCTGGCCGATGGGGACGGCGATCGCGAGGGCGGGGAGCCGGTTGCAACAACGAGCGGCGTGTCCCGACAGGACAAGGGCAAGCAGCCTGCTCACCGACCATCCTTCGTGCCGCCTCGCCCTCTGGCATCATCGCTCCCCGACCCATTGCCCAGCTCGGTCCTCAGCGACATCTCGGGCTTGGGCAACAACGACGACAATGACGACGACCGGTGTGGCGAAAAGGTCGTAGTCGAAACCCCGGCACCGGCGCCGTCCATCGCTCCGCCAGCTTCGCCCGTCAGCTCGCCCCCGCCGCTCGTTCAGCTGCCGTCCCAGGCCGACCTGCAGAAGAGCTCGCGCGTCAAGGGTGCCGTCACCAACAGCATCGCCGCGCTCAAGCCCGGGGCCAAGGTCTTTCAGTGCGCGGGTTTCGGCGACTGCACGATGATCTTCACCCGCTCGGAGCACCTCGCGCGGCACATCAGGTTCGTCCCAAGCCCTCTGCGATGGGCGCCTATCCGCACTGACGCCGCGCGCACGCTTCTCGCGTCTGCAGGAAGCACACCGGTCAGAAGCCGTTCGTCTGCCACTGCAACAAGGCCTTCTCGCGCGTCGACAACCTTCGGCAGCACTGCGCGACGTGCCATCCGCTCATGAAGGAGCTCAACGAGCGGACGATCGGCGCCCTGCGCACGCAGCACACCGAGCTCGCCGACACGACGACGACCGACCTCAAGAAGTACATCCGGACCTTCATCGCCGCCGATGCACAGGAGCCGGCGGCCGCGCAGACGGACGGCGTCGGCTCGATGGACGAGGACGACCTGAACTTGCCACTCGAAAGCGCGTCGCACGGCCCTGTTCCCGCTCCTAGCCCCCAGCCGCGTCCCGCGGCTGACCTCAGTGCGACTCCAGCGGCGAAGCCCAAGAAGAAGAAGTCCAAGCGCAAGTCTAAGTCGACGGCGAGCAAGGCGTCCTTGACCGCCGCGCATGCTGCGAGGAAGGCGAAGAAGCCGTCGGTGCCCTCGCGCTTTGCGCCCTCGCCCTTCTTCAGTCCGGCCTTTTCGCAAGGCTTGCCTACGACGCCCGCCGAGCAACGCCCGGCGGCGCAGGTCCAGGTGGGTGAAGAGTCCTCCACTTTGCGTAGTGATCGAAGGCTGACCTTCTCCTTCTTGATCCAGATCGCCAGCGGCAGTAACTATGATTCACCTTATTCGAGCTATCCGCACCATGAGTCGCTCGTCCACTCCGTCGACTCCGTCGCGAAGCGCTCTGCGCCGGTGCGCAAGGACCTCGCCGCTGTTTCGCAACCCCGCCCACTGCTCACTCAGCACGCGTCCTCGGGCAGCGTCACGCACTTCTCGCAGCGGCATTTCAAGCAGCTGAGTTCGGTGGGCGGCGAGCAGGGCCTTGAGCTCGACTCGGACCCCGTTGAGCCTGCGCGTCCTACGCTACCTTCCGCTGCCGCGACCAACGCTGCGCCCGCCCGACTACTCCCTTCGCCTCTCATCTCTGGACAGGACAACTTCCCTGCCGTGCCGCCCATGTTCCGGTCGAACCTCCCACCCCTGCCTCCAGCCTTCGCCTCGAGAGGATACTACGGCCCACCCTATCCGCCTCGCTCTGCTCGCTTCGCACTGCCAGCACATCTCACTGGTCACGGGGCGGCGGCGAGGGCGGAAGCGGGTGCGAGGCACCCAAGCCAGACGCTCTACTCGATGGACTACTCGCTGTCGTCAGCGAGGACGAGGATGTCGTCGAGCATGCCGCACGGGCGCGAGTCGATCTCGGGCGCCTTCCACGCTACACCGACCCCTGGACCTCCTTCCTGGGCGCTAGGGTCGTACCCAGCTGCTCCTCCACCCCTCACGCCAGTCAACTGGCCGCGCTTCGACGGCTACGCGCACCGTACGATCCACTCGACGGACGCGCCGTCGGCATCCCCCTCGTCTGCACCTCTCGCCGGCGACAGCGCTCGAGGCGATCCGTCGACGCACGAGCTCATGGAGCTCGCCGTCGAGAAGACGAGCGCCCCGGTCGACCTTGAGCCTGAGTCGACAAACGATGCCCCCGAGTCGCCGAAGGGTGCCCTCTGGGGCGATCCGTCGCAGGACAACAGTCCTCAGTCCGCCCACCACCACCATCAGGTTGAGCCCAACCCCCGCTTTTACGACGACTTCGCACCCGGCCCATCGCTCGGTGCTCGCCCGATCGCGCCGGTTCAGCAGCCCATGCACCGCTTCGAGCTGGCCTTTTCGCCTCCGCAGCCGCAGATGGCGTATGGCTACTGGGCGCCTCCGTCGCCCATCCCCAGCTGGGCTGTCCAGCCCCCGCCGCCGGTCGGCACGTACCCAAGCATCTACTCAAATGGTCTCGCTCTTCCCGGCTTCCCTGTCGACCAGTACCCGGTCGTCGAGGACACCCGGCGCCCGCTTGATCACCTGTCGGCGGAAGGACCGATGCTCTGCGGCATGTCGCCCCTGCCCACCAGCGTCGCGCTGTTCGACACTCCGCCGTCGACTTCCAGCGCGGGCGCCTTCCCTCCTTCCTTGCAGCACGCTTCCAAGCTCCCTCGCGGAGACGACGAGGTCGGCTCCTCTCAAGGGCGGGCGGCACTGAGCGCCAGGCGCAAGATGCACGCCAATCTCGCACGCGCTAACTGCGACGGCGCGCCGGCCCCCTCGCCGGAGTTCAGCAATGTCGGGGTGCCGCTACAGTCGTCGTTTTCATCCGCTTTTGAGAGCGACCGAGCGCCGAAGTCGCCGCTCGCCGGGCCCAGTCAGATGTCGACAGCGCACGGACCGCCTCCTCGACCGCGCTCCAAGACGCTCTTCACGCCGCCGGCCGCTGCGCAGAGGCCGCCGCCCTCCCCTGGCTGCTACACCGCGCCCCCCGTCAGCCACACGCCCAACCTCACGATCGCGGTCCCGCCCGCCCACAAGTACATGGACAGGCGCGTCGTCATGCCCGCGCGGCCGCTCCAGCCCTCGCACCTCTCCAACATCGTCAACCCGTTTACCATCCAGAGGGACGACTCTCGTCCGCCTGAATCACACTCGGCGTCCTCCTTGTAAACGACAAAAACACGCTCTACAACCAGGTACCGTTGTACACGCCCTTTCATTAGCGCTCCCTCCTCCGCATCTCGAACGATCCGTCCCGCCAGGTATCAGTACCCATGCTCCTTCTTTTGCTTCAGGTTTTGCCTTCCGGTTACTCTTCCATGCATCTCGCCCCTCGTCAGCTTCCATCGTCAGCTGTAGGCATTTGTGCGCATGAGATGTTGTCTGAGCATCATACTCATATCGGCCGCAAGGCATAATCGGCCAAACTGTCGGGCGGGATTGTGTTCGGCGACCTGAAGACCGGGTCGTTCCCGCCAGGGTTCTTGGGGAAGGCAATGACGTCGCGAATGCTGTTGGCGTCGCAAAGGATGGCGACGAGACGGTCGAAGCCTGCGACGAGCGGCGTTCGTGTCCATCAGCGCTGGTCCGACGAGCGTGCACCAGAAAAAACGCACCGATGGCCAGACCGCCGTGAGGTGGCGCACCGTACGAGAGGGCGCGAAGCAGATGCGAAAAGCGGCCGACCTCCTCGGGCGTTAGCTGTCAAGAGTAAACGTGATCAGCCTGCCTGCCTCTTCTGCAGCAGCAATGGGCAGCGTACCTTCAGCACTTCCGTCATGACCCACTCCTGCAGCCGCCCGTCGTGGATCCTGACGCTGCCGCCGCCAACTTCCTGTCCGTTGAGTACGAGATCGTAGTGCTGACCGCGGACTTGGTCGATCTGGCCGCTCTTCATGAGCTCGAGATCCTCGAAGACGGGCGCGGTGAAGGGGTGGTGCGTCGCCGACCATCGGCCTTGCGCTTGGAATTCCTTGTCCGGATCGGCTTTGGTGAAGAGCGGGAAGCCAATGACCCAGAGGAAGTGGGGATCAGGGTGGTAGGACGCGAGGCCTGCGTCGAGGGGACTGTCAGCCTCGCCTATGCTTACAAGGAAAATACAACGTACCTTTCGTGACAGCGTCCGCCATCAGACTTGTCCTGATCCGGCCGAGGTCGGTTGAGCCTCCCTCCGGTCTGCTTGTGCGCCTCCCGATCCAGATGACACGGCCCTCTTCGAGACCGAGAGTGCGTGCCAGCTCGCCGTTGACGTCGAGGTCGAGTCCGGGAGCAACTGAGGACGACGTAGGCTGCGGGCCGATGACGAGACGCTCGGTCTGAAGCGTGATGATGGCCGTGTCGTCGTCGATGTTGACGGCTGCCCACTCAGCTGGCTGAACGAGAACGTCGATGGTATGGCCGTCGTCCGCCAGCTCAGCTTGAACGTCCGCGGGCAATAGCGACTCGATGTTGCGAAGCTGCGAAGGTTGCAAAAGAGTGGTCAGCATAGATCGCAGGGACAATGAAGGGTAGAATGCCCACCTTCAAGCCATACCGCAGGTCGGGCTTGTCGCTGCCATAGACCTCCATCGCCTCCTTGTACTGCATCACCCTGAACTCGCCCTTGTCGCCGAGCACACCATCTACACCCTGAATCTCCTTCCAGATGCGCGCCATAAGACCCTCAACCAACCGCCTGATCTCAGTCCCGCCCATGTTCCACTCGCTCGCCGCGTCACGCGCCGCGCCAGATACAAAACCCATCTCGAGGTCGATCTGGGTGAACTCGGGCTGACGGTCCTTCCGCGAGCCTTCGTCGCGGAAGCAACGGGCGATCTGGAAGTAGCGCTCCGTCAGGCCGGAGGAGATGACGAGCTGCTTTGGCTGCTGCGGCGACTGGGGCAGGGCGTAGAACTGCGGCTGGACGACCTTAGCGTGCGGGGCAGGAGCCACTGACTCGGCCATGTGCGCAGTAGGGGACGAAGGTGGGGCTAGTGGGGCAATGGTGGAGACGTGCAAGTTGCGTGAGGGTACGAGAAACTCTCGTGCACCCTCAGGGGACGACTGCAGGAGAATGGGCGTCTCGATCTCCATGAACTCTGCGGCAAGAAGGCGACGAAGTCAGGTCGGACGCGCGCAGTCAATCGTGATGGTATGATTAACCTTGCTCGTGGAAGTACGAGCGGACCAAATGCGCGATCCGTGAGCGCTTGCGGATATTGTCGGCGAGGGTCCTGCGACGCAGGTCGTAGAAGCGGTACGGCGCGCGGAACTCCTCCGTAGGCTGCGCAGGGCACACGATCAGCGTTGCCGCGTGAGCGGATGTCGCCGAACGCACCAGATCGTCCGGGTGGCCATTCGGCTTGAAAGGAAGCACGTCCTTCGCGGCGTTTAGCAGCTTCCATTCCTTCACGTCAACCTCAATCTCAACTGGCTGGTCTGCCGGGGTGCCGCCCGTTGACTCGCTTGACTGAGCCTTCTTCTGCACCTGCTTCGCCTTAACGGTACCGCGTACCCATACGACCGACTCAAGCGGCGCGTTGAGGATCTTGGGCTCTCCTGACTTCGGCTGGACGAAGTGCACGAGCTGAAGCTGCGCGCTCGTCGTTGAGAGGAGCGTGTGGAAGCTGAGTTTGTTGTTGGCCTTGCTGCAAGATATATGTACGCTTCATCAGCCATTTTGCCTTCAAGGTCGTCAGGGGACGACGGGCGACGCACCGGTGCACGATGACCCATCCTGCGAGGATGACCTCCTGACCGATGAGGCTCGCGTCGACCTGCTCGAAGGTATGAGTCCGTGCTGGTAGCGGCCCTGAGGTACCCAAAACAACTTCAGCGAGAGTCCGACATCAATCACGCTCGTCCGCCTTACCGTAGTGAAGCGCCAGGCCTGCAGGCAGATTGTAGCTCTCGTCGAAGGGGCGGATCACGTCCGAGGGCAGCTGAGCTGAGTGCGACCGGGCGACTGGGCTGATGTGCAGGCTCCGCGCTAGTCGAGCAGTATAGGACGAAGCAGCAGAGGGTAGCCGCGGGGCAGGCCGGGGGAAAACAGAGTGCAAGCGGACCAGCCGCGATGGCTGAACGAAGGGCGGCGACATGGACGTTGGGAGGGAGGCAGAAGACGGCGAGCGCGGCGCGCAAGAGTCGCAGCCAGCCGCTTGAGCACTCGTGCACCCACCCCTCACCCAACCGCCCTGGCGTACTCGCAAGGTTGAGCATTGAGCATCAGGGCGACATGAAAGCTGCGCCGTCAGTCGAGCCTTCAGATGCGAGGCGGCGACGTCGCAGCCTACAGTCGTCCGCGTGCTGCGCGCCCCCGACTCCTCTCCCTCCGACGACTCACGTCGGCTGCCGCTCAGTAGGCGCGAGCGACTGACTTCAGGTCGCTCATCTGACCACGGCAATGCCGCTGACGCCTCGGCGCTCGCTGGACAGATCGAAAAGTCAGATGTCGTGGATTACGGCGTCTGAAGCGGCACGCCCGTCCGAAAGGGTCGGATTCCTCCAAGACCGCCCGCGCGCTCCATACAGCGAAACCAACGACCCCAATCTACTCCTACCCTCCTCCTCCTTCTCCAGTAGACGTCCCCGGCTAAATTAGACAGGCCAGCTCGCCATGGTGATGGACATTGAGGGAGTGAGTGGCGCTCTTGCGCTCCTTGCTGTAGCATAGGATCGCCATGGCTGACCCCCTCCCCGTCTGCTTGCCGTCCTCCGCTAGTTCCGACGCGCGGGCTACGCCGCCATAGATGAAATTTGCGCGTATTATGAGTCGCTAGAGAGGCTGGACGTCGTGTCGTCGGTCGAGCCAGGCTACCTCAAGAAGCACATCAAAGGTCCGTCGTTCGCGAGCACCTCCTTCTGCTCGAGAGGTGCCGTCGGGGACCTAAAGACATGCTGCCCTGCCCGTCAGACGACCAGCCGCCAGCTGAGGGCGAGAGCTGGGACATCATATCTGCCGACTTCCACAAAGCTATCATGCCCGGTGCGTCCTCCGCTGCGCGACTCTCAGCTGAGAAGGACGCTGACAAGGTTTCGCGCTGGCAGGGATCACACACTGGCAGTCCCCGTCCTTCATGGTGTGCCCTGCCTCCCCGGACGTTTCTCCCACCGCTGCCGTTGGCTCACCCTTGTCGTCCTGCAGGCCTACTTCTCTGCCAACAGCACCTTCCCTGCGTGCGTAGTACGTCGAGCGGCTGCCGCTGACTGTTTGCCGGGCTCATCCGAACGGCACTTCCTCCGCGCAGCATCCTCGCCGACCTTTACTCGGGCGCCGTCTCAAACCCTGGCTTCAACTGGAACTGCTCGCCTGCTTGCACTGAGCTTGAAAGCATCGTCAGCGACTGGGGAGCCAATATGTTGGGCCTGGACGCAGGCGGCTTCCTCGGCACAACCGGAGTGGGCGGCGGCTGCATCATGGTACGCGAGCCTCCTCAACAGGCGCTGCCTAGGCGGTGTCTGACACCATCTGTCTTGTAGGGCTCGGCTAGTGAGGCGTGCCTCACCATCGCCATCGGCGCTCGCGAGCGTGCTCTTCTCACCTTGCACCAGCAGGCCCTCGCAGCGGCCGGTTCGCCTGAGAGCGTGTCGTCTGAGATCCCGCTCGATCTGCGTGAGAAGTACTCGCAGCAGCTCATCATGTACGGGTCGACGCAAACTCATTCGTGCGTGCTCTCTGCTGTTCGCAAGTAGATCGCAGGTTGATGTGTGCGTCTGCGGAACGACAGCATCGGCGCGAAGGCAGCGAGGATGCTCGGCCTTCGGTTCCGAGCGCTCGAGGTCACGGTCGCGGACGAGCTATCGCTTCGGGGAAAGACGGTCAAGAAGGCTTTGGAGAGCGACGTCGCTCAGGGTCTTGTGCGTCGCCCGACAGTCCACTGTTCCCCTCATCCACGAGCTGACCCCATGACTTCGTAGGTGCCTTTTATGGTCATTGGCTCCATCGGCACGACCTCGTCTGGCGCTATCGACTGTATTGGCGAGATCGGCGCCGTGCTAGCGGACTATCCGACCGCGCACTACCACATCGACGCTGCCTGGGCGGGCGTCAACTACGCCTGCCCCGAGCTGCGCGCCAAGGGACGGCTGGACGAAGTGAACGAGTACGCTAACTCATTCTCGACAAACTGGCATAAGAACGGCTTGACCACCTTTGACTGCTCAGGCGTTTGGGCACGTCTTCGCCGTTCGCTCTATGTTGCGTTCTCGTCGCTGATCTCTGTCCCCTGCCGCAGGTCAAGGACAGGACGCTCTTGACAAACGCCCTTTCCCTCACCCCCGAGTACCTGAAGACCAAGCACGGCGACGCTGGTGAGGTCATCGACTACCGTAATTGGAACCTCGCGCTCGGCCGTCGATTCCGGTGCGGCCTGAGTTCTTCTGCGTAAAGTGGCGCCTGCTGAAGCAAGTGCCTTCGAGCACCCGCGCAGCTCCCTCAAGCTCTGGTTCGTCCTGCGCTCGTACGGCGTGTCGGGCTTCCAGGCGCACATTCGCAACTCGATTGCACTCATCGAGCGCTTAACGAAAGTCGTTGAGGCCGACCCTAACGTCTCGCTAGCGGTCCCGTCGAGCTTTGCCCTACTCACCTTCAAGCTCACGCCGGCAGACCGTGCGGAAGGCGACTACGAGGTGCTAACGCGCAAGCTGTGGGAGCGGATTGAGGCCCGCAAAGACATCATTCTCACCCAGACGATCCTGCCGGAGGTCGGCTTCTGCATCCGCATCACGGTCGGCACGCCCTCGACGAGGTGGGAGCACGTCGAGGCTGTCTGGGAGGCCGTCAAGGAAGAGGCAGCGGCGGTGCTTGCTCTGCCGAACGACGAGGCGCCCAAGCTCAAGGCATAGATTACAGATTATCAATGCTGCGGTTCAAAGTTGTACAAGGCGCTCTGCTTCAGCTCTAGTCGAAGGCCTCCTCGTCCGTGCCCTTGTTCTGCTGGCGCACGCTTCTACCAGCGGGCCTCCGGCGACTATCACTACTTGCGATTTGCGAGAGGTGCATACTGGCCGTTGGCGATTCTTGCGGCGCGTCTTGTTCCCCGTCGGACGAGTCGGGGTCCTCATGCATGCCGTTGAGGTCGTAGGGGAGCGGCAGCTCTCTGCAGAGATGCAGAAGTGATCAGCCTGAGCGCGACAGCCCCTGCAGCGCAGCGGGAGAGGACATGCTTTGTGACTCGATACTGGTCGATGTTGCCGATCATCTCGTTCTCGATTCGGACTGCGAGGAGGAGCAGGTCAGCGCAAGGCTTCAGCTAGATTGACGAGACGCATCTTACAGAAATTCCATTGAAGGCGTCGCAGCATCTCGAGGGTGTAGAAGACTGAACCGCAACATCGAGTCAACGTTCGCTGTTGGTGAGTCTCAGAACGAGAGGGACAGACTGAAGGACCGAAGACGCAGGTTGAGAACCCCGTGCGAGTCGACATAGCCGATCCAGATAAAGCGGATGAGGACATTCGTGACCATGGCGAAGTAGTAAGCGTAGTTCTTGCCGCGGTAAATCTGCTCATGTCGCAAAAGCTTCTCACGGGGGCTGTGGAGTGGGAGTCAAGCGTCAGCGGGCGAGGATCTGAGGGGAGGAGGAGGGAAAATTTACGCACTCCAGCACTGACCAGTCGATCAGGAGGTCCCATGCGCTCGTGTAGATGCTGGTGATAGAAGCGAATACGACCCAAGCGGGGAAGCTGCTGTCGGCTTGCGACGAGCCTGCAGGGCGGAGGGATGCCTCAGCGGTCAGCCTCAACCGGTACCGTCATAGCACACCGACTACACACCTCGTCCGCGCCAGAGGTAGAAGCAGATGAAGGTGACGATTGTCGCGAGGTACTTGCCCGCCTGCAAAGGGAGTTAGATCTTGTCAGCGGCAGCGATCGAAGTAGTCGAGATGGACCGAGAGTCACATTGACGAGCTGGATGGTGACGCCGCTGTCCCGCCAACGCTGAAGACACTGCAGCAGACGCGCAAGAGGCGGGAGGATTGAGATGACGACCACAACCCAGCTGTCGTAGTTGTTGCACTGCTGAAAGACGTCCGCCGGCCAACCCTTGCTCTGAGCGCAGCCGAGGAACCTTCGTGACGGGCCCAAATATCAGGCCCCTGCTCAAGGACGAACATCGACAAACTCACCAGATGTTGTAGAGAGAGAAGATGAGCGAGTTGAGCTCGTCTGCAGCAAGTCTCGGTCAGAATTGCCTACAAGGGTCTAAAAAGAGACGGGAGGATTCACCGGCCAGCTGTGACGGGGATGTGGGCGTATCAGTTTACGAAAGGAGAGTGATTGCTATAGGATTAACGCACGAAGAAGGCCGCGAACTCGACTCTACTGTAGCCTGGCGTGAGAACGCGGAAGAGCGTCCTAAAAGGGAGGAATCAGAGTTGAAGCAAAGCAGGGCGAGGGTGAGTAAAAGTCGGACGAACCGGATGAGCCAGTAGCGCGCCGGACGATGCAGAACCGGTAGCGGGTTGATAAAGAGCACGATGGTCATGATGAACCATGCGAGCGGCCAGCTGTGCATGATGAGAGTCTCTCAGCAACGAAGAGACACGAGGCGCAAACGAAAAGACTGACGTTGTTGGCGCGACGTTTGAGGTGCCGACGCGGGCGAACGAGAACCAGAAGGCGAACGACAGGGTGAAGAATAAAAAGGCGGGGATCTCGAGGAACCTGCAAAGGGGAGCAGCGTCAGCTCAAGATCAAGATGCAATCGCGAGCCGTCGACTCACTCTCGGTAGTCCATGACGGTGCGGATGTCGAGCTCTGAGATTGAGGTGAACGTCGGTGAGCACATGCCTTCCACGGATGAGAGATGAACGCACCGAAGATGAAGCGGTAATTGATGCGGTACCGCACCCAGACCTGAAGGTTGAGGAAGAAGAGGAGCGCAAACAGCACAGGCAGGTAGAGTGCGCCGTACACCTGGAGCAAACCCGGCCAAGCGGGGATCGCCGCCTTCGTGTCGGCGTGGAACGAGAGGACAATGGCGTGGATGGCAGTCGGGACAGCGAGGCCGATCATGATACCAGACCTGAACATCGAGTAGTGGTGCGAGCGCGTGCTCGCCTGGACGCGCAGGCGCTGTCTTGCCGACTTCTTGTTGCCGTGCTCGAAACGGGCGGCGTAGAGGTCTTCGACCTCCTCGATAAGTCTGTCCACCTCGTAGCTGTCCTGCAGCAGAGCAAGAGGCATGTCAGCGTCATTCAGGACGAAAACAAGAGCGGATGAACAGCGCACAGAGAAGCGACGCTGGCTGATACGGTCGTTGTTGTATGCGTCCATGAGGTGAATCTGCAGGGCAAGTACGAAGCTCAGCATAGGCTGATGTCTGAAGACCCTGAGAGGTAGCGGCGCACCTTTGAAGCCTTCTCAAACTTCTTGAGCGCCTTACGAAAGCCGGTGAGGTTGAGAATGCGGTAGTTCTTGAGCACCTCAAGACCCTTGTACGCCTCAGCGACGGCGGCGCGCAGCTTGCGCTTGTACCGTTTGTACGCCTCGGGGTCGTAGTGCTGCGCGTCGCGCGGATCGGGGAGGGGGTACTCCTCGTCGTTGGTGGGCATGTGAGGGGATTGCGACTTTGCTGGCTTGCTGTTGCTCTTCGAAGGGAGGATTGGCTTGAGGTTGGTGAGGTAGGCTGCCGCTGCTTGGGGCAGCTTCGTCGCCGTCTCGGGACGGTTGTCCTACAGACAAACAATTTCAGGTCACGAAGAACGCAAGGTGGAACAAGGAGCTAGGCGTACATGGTAAATGCGCCTGTGCTCGGCAAGCTCCTTGCACTGCAGCTTGAGATTATCAACCCGGCGGCGCATCTCGTCCTCCCTGGCACAGTAGAAGCTACGGCCAGAAAAATAATGTCAAGAGTCAGCTCTCCAACTTACTCTGCTGTAATAAAAGTATCGGACCGCACCTCTCGACCTTTTCGAGCTCAGCGTTCAGTGCTTCCACGAACTTCATCTCAGCCGGCTGGAGCGAGGGTAGGATTTCCTCGAGATGCGCCGGGGCTCTTGTCGACGCCTTGCCTGACCGCGAAGAGAGGCATGGTAAGCGCACGTAGCCCGCATCTCCCTAGACATGCAGAGAACTCGCCAGACCGGGGCTGTTCGCTGATCAAGGCAAGTACGCCGGTGCGCGGCGGCCCGCTCACATGCCCAAGGCCCAGGATCGGTGAGGCGATGGATCCTTTCCGAGCTCGAAGTTGAGCGTCCGGTTCTTGGTTTAACTCGACAGCACCGAGCTTGGGCGAAGGGAGAAGCGACCAAGGCGAATGGGACGACTTAGGTTTGGGCGAGTTGCGCGCACGTGCGACCGGCGAGAGGCGCAGTGAGGGCGCAGCAGAGCCCTGAATTGGGCTGAGGGCGGCGCGAGGTGTCGCTGATGGGGTGGAAGGCGGCGCTGGGATGGAGCTAGGCGGGAGGAAGCTGGACGGCGTGAGGCGCTGGATGACCGTCGTGTTGTCGGTCGACGAGTTGCGCTCGCTTGTGAGGGTGGGCGAGGAGGGAACAACCGTCGTCGAGCTCTCGTCAAGTCGCACCTTCTTGAGGCTCCGTCCCGAACCACCGTGGAGACTACTCTTGAGGGCGGGACTGAGCGGCGGACCGCGCTCGCTGCCGTGCGACGGGCTGCCTGGTTCGGATGAGCGCGCCGGGTCGGTGCTGCGGTTGAGAGGGGAGGCCGCCGACGAAGACAGCAACGCCGGATCTTGTCCATCTTCGGTCGTGGATGGCTGTGACGAACGTAGGGAAGGGACTCCCGAACTCCGTGCCAGAGCTTCGAGCCCCTTGAGAGCTGGCAGGCCGTCCTCCTGCTGCGTTTTGGGGCTGCTAGAGGCATCGTCCGCTGCTGACGTCGCGTCCTGATGGTTCGGCTCGTCCTCGCGCGCCTCGCCGTCGTCGTCGTCGGACGAATCTGCGCGGCCGGGAAAGCGCGAGGGCTGGGTGTTGACAGTCTTGATGATCTTCTTGAGCGCCTTGTAGTTGATGTAAGCCTGGGAGGAAGCAACCCATGGTCAACCCCTCGTCGTGCGTGCGCTCGAGTGCAGGAGGGAAGACGATCGCACCCTTCGCCATTCGGGCGTGAGGTTTTGTTCGAGGTACTGTCCGTACTTCATGATCGTCCGTCCGGTGCCTATCCCGGGTCTAGGGCTGCTTTGGCAGAGCTCGTGGAGGAGCGCGAGGGAGTACGTTCAAGGTGCAGCGCGTCGCCCCAAACTTGGACGAAGCACCTGCTCGGCTCCTGCCCGCCCTCCGAACCACGTTCAGGCCTCTCCATCTCGCTCGACGCACTCGAAACCAAGCTCGCAGCGAACAACTGGGGAGCCCTCAATCGCCATGTCGACCGGTACCGTCAAGCGCGAGCGCTCGCCGACCCCGCCTGCGGCAGCTGCCCCGGCCCCATCCTCGACCTACGCTCCCGACCTCAAGAAGCCCAAGGTTGAGGCTGAACCTGCAGCAAGCACTCCAGCGGATTCGCTCACTGCACCGACCGACACTCCAGAGGCAGGTCCGTCGACGCAGCAGGCCAAGCCTCGAGGTCACCGCGAGGCCGACCCCAACTCGAACAAGTCGAAGAAGCGCGCGGCGGCGGCAGCCGCTGCCGGGCAAGGGGGGCGCGGCCGCAAGCAATACATGGGTAAGGGCAGGGACCGCAACGCGGTGGACGCGGCAGCGAAGGAGGCGGGCTGGCAGCCGCGTGAGACCAATGGAGAGAAGTCGGAGCGCCTGCCTAAGAAGAAGACGGCTGTCCTCATCGGCTTCAGCGGGACGGGTTACAACGGCATGCAGATGTGCGTCGTCCCTCCTCATCTATCTGCCAGTCGTGCTGACGACGTACGCACCCGCCCGCTGTAGTCAGAAGAACCGCGAGGACATGCGAACCGTCGAGGGCACCCTCTTCAGCGCCTTCGTCCAGGTACGTCGATGGCTTTGCGCAGTACCTTGGACAAGACGGTGGACTGAATCCTTGTGACCGCACGCAGGCCGGCGCCGTCTCCAAGGACAACGCCGAGGACCCCAACAAGGTATGCAGTTGCGGCGTACTTCACGCGTGTCCACAGGACTAATAAGCCCGCCCGAACGTTCAGGTCGCCTTGTCTCGCGCAGCGCGTACGGACGCCGGTGTGCACGCGTCGGGAAACGTCGTCTCCCTGAAACTCTCGACCGAGTTGCCGGACCTGGTCTCCGAGGAGGAGCTCATCGGACTGTCGGAAGAGGAGCAGCAGAAGGTCAAGTCGGCCGCGTTCACCAAGAAGATCAACAGCTTCCTGCCCGACAGCATCCGCATGTGGGGCTTCACCCGCGTGCAAAACGCCTTCAACGCTCGCACGTAAGTTGCACCAGTCGTGATGAAGATGTCTACAAGCTGACGGTGACCCCTGCTCTCCAGAGCCTGCGATTCGAGGATGTACGAGTACCTGCTGCCGTCGCACGTCCTCCTTCCGCCCCATCCGTCGACCCCGATGGGCGCTATGCTCGCCCGCTTGTCTGAATCGCCGCTGCCGGAGCACTCCTTCTACGCGTCGGCAAAGGACGCGTCGCCCGAGGATCTCAAGGCGCTGAGGCGAGCCTGGCGGATCGACGACGAGACGCTGGCGCGTACGCGGGAAGCGGCGAAGGCGTATGAGGGCACGCAGTACGTCTCGTCATCCCTCCTGTTCTGCGCCATGACACTCACGTCTACCCAATTTCGCTGCAGCAACTTTCACAACTTCACTGTCGACCGGCACTTCAACGACCGCGCGGCGCAGCGCTACATGCTCTCGATGGACGTGCGCGACCCTGTCGTTGTCAACGGTATCGAATGGGTGTCATTCCGCTTCCATGGTATGTTCGTCGTTCTCTTACTCTCCGGGTTAGCAGCTGAATGACTCTCCCGCTCTCCATCTTCGCAGGCCAGAGCTTCATGCTGCATCAGATCCGCAAGATGATGGGCCTGCTCATCCTCGTCGTCCGAAGCTCCACGCCGGCGACGCTCATCCCCGAGGTCTACGGTCCGCGCAAGGTCCACGTCCCGAAGGCACCGTCGCTCGGCCTGCTGCTCGACAGGCCCATCTTCGGCTCGTACAACACCAACGTGCTCAAGTCGTCGTTCGCGGCGGCCAAGGAGCCAATCGACTTTGACCTGTACTCGGCCGAGGTCGAGGACTTCCGTCGGCGCGTCATCTACGAGAAGCTGCGCGAGGAGGAGGACGGCCAGAACGTCTTCTCCGGCTGGCTGCAGGGCATCGACGGCCTCGTCGGGCCCGACTTCGAGTTCCTCAACCCCAAGGGCGTTATCCCGGCCTCGGCCGTCCGCCTCTCGCCTAAGGAGCGGCTGGCACTGCAGCAAAAGCAGGCAAAGGAGGGCAGCACCTCCACCGACGAGCAGGCTCAGACCCAGGAGGTTGGCGAGAGCGACGAGGAGCTCGACGGGCTGGACAAGGACGCGCTCAAGAATGCCGAGATGGAGGGCTGAGTCTAGCGGTGGACGATGCGATTGCGCTACTTCTTCTTGCACGCCGCGCGCGTGAGTTGACGGCGAGTCTAAGCGGCCATACAATTTGGCAGCCAACGTCGTGCCCTCTACCAGCCCCTCCGCAAGCCGCCCGTGCCCCACCTGTCACGCAGGAAGCGCGTCATGGCCTCATGCAGCTCCCTGTACGCGCCACCCGTTTGGATGCTGCAGTTTGCGAAAGGCGTCAGACCGTTGCCTCTAAAAGCTGTGCAGGCCGCGAGGAGCGGGGCAGACGCACCGGTGGTTCGAGTCGGTGTACATGTGGAACTGGTAGTCGCGGACCTTCTCCTTGGTGAGCTTCTCGATCAGACTCGCAGAGTGCGCAAAGTGGACGTTGTCGTCCGCGCTGCCGCTGATGGTGCGGGCGAAGGAGGTCAGCGGCAACGTGCGGAACAGGCGGTGGTCAGACGGGGGAAGGACGCACTGCGCGAGGAAGTACGCCGTCTGGGCGAAGCCCGTCATGTTCGAGATGGCCGACTCGGCGTAGCCGTCTGGGTTGGCCTGCGGCGTGAGCATGTAGCGCTCGGTGTAGACCGAGTCATAGAACCTGATGGCAAGTCGGGTCAGCCGGGCATAAAAGCGAGTTTAAACTAAACGTAGCGCACCGCCAGTCGGTTACGGGCGCAACTGAGATGCCGAGGTCGATGACGCCCTCATTCCCCGGCTGACCGGTGAGCTCAACGACCTTGCCCGCGAGGTAGCTGCACCCGCCCGCTGTCAGCATCAAATTCGGCACGCAACCAGCCAAGCAAAGGTGGGACGCACCCGCCGAAGCTCCAGCCCCAGATGCCCGTCCGCTTGTTGTCGACATACAGCCTCTTGCCCGCCCATGTGCGTGCGACCTCGAGCTGGTCCCTCGCCTCGAACGTCCCGAGCTTCCCGCGCACGGGGTCGCGCATCGCCTTGCCCTTGAAGCCGGTCCCGCGCCCGTCGACGACGAGCACGACGTACTGGAGCTCGGTCGCGAGGTACTCGTGCCAGCCGACGGCGAAGCGCTGGTGGACGCTCTGCGAGCCCGGCCCGCCGTACGGCGCGAGCAGGACCGGGTACTTGGTCTTGCCCGTCTCGTCCATGTGCGGCGGCCGGAGCTCCTTGACGTTGAGCGCGTAGTCGTCGACGACGGCCGTGAAGAAGTTGACGGTGGGCATCAGGTGGTCGGCGACGAGCGTCGAGAGCTCGGCGTTCTTCTCGAGCAGACGGACGACGTCGCCTTCTGCACCACCGGCAGCGCGGACACGCTGCCAGGGGATGCCTGGGCCTTCGTATTGCTCCACCCAGAAGCCAGCGCCGGGCGAGAAGCTTGCGGCGAAGTAGCCAGGGACGCTTTTGTCGGTAAGGGCGGTGACGTTGGCAGTCCAACCTTGGACCTCGGTGACGGAAGGGACGGATGCCGAGTAGATGTGTCGCTCAGTCGAGGGGGACGCAGCGACGAAGTAGCTAAATTAGCAGCGCGATGCAGGTCAGCTTCGAGGACTCTAGCTGGCAAGAAAACACAGCAGAGACGCACGCAAGGGCGTTCTCCTCGTCGACGGCCAGGACGCCGCCGTCCACCTCCCACTCGCCCGTGGTGAGCCAGGCGAACGTCTCGCTGTCGGCCGCGTCAAAGTAGGCGAGGTGGTTGTAGCCGCGCTCGTCCGAAAGGACGTCGATGTAGCCGTTGAGGAAGGGCGTGACGGACTGCGACTGCAAGACAGTGAAAGGGCTGTGTCAGGGTCGAGCTCGAGTAGCGGGGTGTGGTGAGGAGAACAGTATGAGGGGAGAGGGGCAGGACAGACCTGCTCAATCCAGCCATCGCCGCCGTCGAGCTTTCTCACAACATTGCCCTCGAGCGTCCTGGCGTGTTTGCCCCTGTTTGACCACTTGTCCCCGGTCGGCACAGCGAACCCAACAACATTGCCCCTGCCTGCGCTTCGGTCCGACTCCTTGATGATGAGCAGCGGCTTGTCGACCGCGCCCGCCCAGGCCACGTCAAACAGCACCTGGTCATCGGACGGCTGGCGGTGCTTCCAGTCGAGCCGCTTCAGGCAGTCTCCGACGCTCGGCCTGGCCTCGCCCGTCGGCGCCGAGCCGAACAAGTGCTCGAGCGAGAAGACAAACGCCTCGGCCGTCGGGTTGGCGAACCCGGGTTTAGGGTACCGAATCGTTCTCTCCTCGGGGTATGGTTCGGCTCCCTCTGCGGTGGGGTCGTACACCGGATACTGATAGGACGGTACCCGCGTCTCATTCAGCTTGAGGAAGGCGAGGTGGCTGCCCGACGGTGAGAACCATAGAGCTGAAGGTGACGAGAACACTTCTTCCTCGTATACCCCTGCCAATCACCAGCGTATCAGGGTTCAGCGGCTACGGCGACAGCAAAAAGCAGTCGGAAGGGGCGAACAGTCCGGCACACCGTTAAAGACCTCGCCGTCCGCGCCATCAGTCGTCACCCTCACGCCGCCCTGAACCGACTTCCCTTCCTCGGCCTTGTCCAGCCCCGCCTCGTCGAGCACCCACAAGTCGCCCTCGCGCACCCAGGCGAGCCCGTGTCCGACGGTCGACCACCTGACGAGCCGCGCGCGCGCGTCGGCCGGGAGCAGCGGCCGCGTCGTGTTGTCTGCAAAGCGGTAGAGGTAAGGCGTCGTGAGGGACGAGTGGCGCCAGATGGGCGTCGGAGACGCGTGAACGAGCAGGTACTGCATGTCGGGCGAGCTACGTGCCGGAGACCGATGTCAGTGATGAAGACCGGCTGGCGGATCGAGGCACCAGAACGCACAGCTTCCAGTCGGCGAACTGGACGACAGCGCCGGTCGAGTCGACGATCCAAGTCGCGTTGACGAGCATGCGCTTGCTGCCTGCAGACCCGCTCAAGGTCTCGTCCTCGGCGCGTCCGCGTACCCTTGACTGCTCCGGCGCGAGCTCCCCTTCGACGTCCAGACCCGCCGGCGCAGTCGAGTTGTCTCTGACGTCCTCGAGCCAGATGTTGCCGTCGTCGTCCCTTGTTGAGAACCAGCCGTCGCCGGCCTCGCGGACCCACGCGACCTGCGCGCGCCTCGGCGCAAACGTGCCGTTGAGGACACGGTCGAGGTCGAGGTGCTGCTTGACCTTGACGGTCGGCGCGAGGGGCGAGCGCCAGGACGAGGCTGCGAGCAGGCCGACGAGGACGGCAAAGAGGATGAGAGCGGCGAAGATGAGCCGCGAGCGGCGTGTGCGGGCCTGTGCCGAGGGACGAGTTGAGGAGGACGAGAGGGAAGACGGAGGTGTCCGGCGGGCGTCGTGCGGGCGCACGCAGCAGGTGCAAGCGAGGGCGGGTGAAAATGGCAGCGGCGGTCAGTCCGAGTCTACCAGATGCAGATGAGCATCCAGCGCACCCTAGAGCGACGCGCATACCCGCCGACGTCGCCGTCGTCCTCCTCGTCGGGCGCGAGATCGAAGGCCTCGTGGTGATGCTGCTGAGCCCGGGCGTCGGCCGCGTTGGCGTCCACCGCCGAGGGGCTTCGGTCGAGCGGCTGCTTCTCGTGCGGATCGGGCGAGGAGGCGGAGGACGGGAGCGAGTGCGAGGGTGAGTAGACGGGCGGGTAGTCGTACGAAGGACGCGGCGTCATGCTGCTGCTGGGATGGGCGTCAGGGGGATGCAGAGCGCGCGGGCGACAAGTGGAGCTGGTGCCGATGAGTACTTACGACAAAGTGGAGCTGGCGCCGATGAGTACTGAGGACAAGTGGAGATGGTGCCGATGAGTACTTGCGGCGGCGGCAGTGGCCTCCGCCGAGGCGAACGCCGGCCGACGCGGGTCGCCCCCGCCCAACGACGGACAGATGCGATCAGCCATCAACCTCCTTTCGCTCCCTCCGGTCCCCTCCCCAGCCTCACCGTCCGCTATGTCCTCCAACCACTCGCCCGCCGCCGCCGCCGCCGCCGCCGCACCCGTCGCCATCCCCGTCCACTCGCCGGCCCACCCACAGCAGCAACTGGCGCCAGGCCAGTCCGCGCACCACTCGCTCTCCATGTCCTTCGCCTCGCCGCCGCCCAACCTGCCCACCGGCGCCTCCTTCGCCTCGCGCGGGTCCTCTGGCCCTGCCGCTGTTGCCCCAACTTCTGCTTCGGTCGCCTCGGGCGCGTCACCGTCGTCTTCGTCGGTCCTGTCGTCCAACTCGCCCATCACACCGTCGCCCATCCTCGCTAGCGCGCTTTCGCTCCCCAGCGGCGCCGGCTTCAACCCCTTCTTCTCGACGTCGCCTTCCTCGGGCTTCTCGCCCGCCACAGCAGGCCACTCGTACGGTCGGCACACGCGCAGCTTCAGCATCACCGGCGGCAGCAAGCCCATCGTCATCTCCGGCTTCCCGGGCGTCGAACAGGCCGGTTCCTCCACCAGCACCGGCGGCGCCACGGCCTCGAGCGCCGTCGACGACGACGAGGACTCCCCTCCGCCATCGGCAGGGCTGCACTTTGCGTCCCTGCGCCGGCCGAGCCAGCCCCTCAAGCTGCCCGCTCAGCTGCAGAACAGCATCAAGCCGCCGTCGGCCTCGTCGACAGGTCAGGCGGTCGCCGGAGGCAAAGCACCGGCGGGTGGTGGCACGACCGCCGATGGCGCGGGCAGGGGCCACGGTGTGCTCAGGAGGCTCTCGCTCGGCGCCAACTCGCTCCTGGCAAGGGTGCGTTCTCTTATCTTCTTTCCCTGGTGAAACGTCGACTGACCCCACCTACCCACGTGGGCTATTCTCGTCCGCCCTACCAGCCCAACCTCAACCCCCAGCCAGCGACGCCCGCCCCTCCCGCGCCGTCGACGACGATGGCGACCGCAGGCGCGTCGCCCAGCAAGGAGCTCGGCGTCGGCCCTACCCCGACTCGCGCGAGGACGACCGTCCGCAAGGGCAGTGCGGCCGGCGGAAGCAAGAAGAGGGGCATCTCGCCGGTGAGTCCTGCTCTTCTGGTCTTCCATGTAGTGACTCAGGGGTGCAAGCAGGAAGGACTGTTCGTTGACCAGCTTCTGTCGTCGTTTGCAGACCGGCGAGCGCATTCTCCAGGGTCACTTCTGAGCCCTTCACGCCCTGCCATCCAGCGCGGCCGTCGCACCCCCGCTGGTCCTCAGCCTCTATGACTTCGCGTCAGCTGTCTTGAACGGTTGAGATGCCCACGAAGGCCTCTGCCCATCTCAATCGGATGGGGCTTGCCCCTTCCCCCTCATCTACCACCAACCTCACAGCCGTCCAACCTCCGATAAAAGCCACACATCTACCTGATTCCGGTCTCTCAGTCTCGCTTTCGATAATTCATTGTAACCCGGCGCATTTCGAAGTGCTCATCCCCCGACGTTTGTACCGCTAGCTCCCTCACACAATCTGCTCCTCGAACTCCCTTTCCGTACAACATCGTCCCGGCCTTGCAAGCCTCCACAATCTTGCTTTTTCTCTGCTCTCTGGCGCCCATCCGCGCTCAACTGTGTACACCCCAGTCCGCTGTCTCCCTTCTTGTGGCTCCTTGTCTCGCGCGCGCGCCTGTGCCTCTCTTCTTCCTGCTTTCTCGGCCCCTTGGATCAGAATGTGTACGCTGAGAGCCCTTCCTGAGATCTTTATGACCTGTACGATCAGCAGTATGCGCCTGCTTCCCGCTTTGGCGAAGCGGCCGTCGTCGATGCGTCTCGAGCATGCGAGACTAAATGAATCAGTGGCCTGGCGTGAGGTGTTTAGTAATTTCAGGCCGACCTGCCGGGCGGTGACGCAGCTGAGAAGCGCAGGCCGATGGAATCGTCGAGCCCAGCAACGACCATCCTCCTGCTCCTCCTTCAAGCCCCTCCTCAAGCTCCCCCGTTCTCAAGCTCATCCTTCTCGCACAGTACACGCACCGCTCGCACGCCGCCATGTCGGCGCCGTCGTCTCAGACCTCGCAGCTGTCGTACCAGCCGCCGACGCCGCTCTTCACCTCGCCCGCGGACGAGTACGTCTTCGGCGCCGAGGACGACGACTTTGGCGACGGCGCCGACGACACCTTTCCCCCGCCGCACCAGGAGGACAAAGATCTGTTTGCTGCACCGCCGCTAGGTGTCAAGGAAGGGTGCGTTCATCTTATTGCTGCTCGCGTCGGGCTGAGGCGGACAAGGAGGGGGAGGGAGGGTTGAATTGGGACAGGCAGATCGGTCGCTCGCGCCTTAGTCAGCCGGGCGACGCTGCCGCCAGCGAGCGCTCAGGGTCGCGCTGGTGTTTCCGGCCCATCGGGAGGGGGAGGGGGTCCTTGAGCGGGCTGCCGGGGGTCGCATGAAGGGATGGGGAGGGGAGACAGGGGCCGTGGGTGACTCGGGAGGAGGCTTCGGATCCCGAGCGCGGCCGCGTGTACCTGCCGGCGGCTCGCCTCCCCCAGCCTCGGACGGCCTGCCGGATGCACGCTCTTCTCTTGCCATCTGCTGACTCGTTCGTTGACCTCTCGTGCGCTTGGGCGTTCTCAACCGACAGGCCCAAGATCCCGGCTTCCATCCCTCATCCTTTTCCTCACGCCGCCAACTTCTCCTACTCTGCCAACCCTTCCGGCGCACTGCTCTCCTCCTCCTCGTTTGCCTCTCAACATCAGTCAGCGCAGCCGTCAGGCGCGTTCGGGTCGTATCGCTCCCCGCAGGTCGGCTTCGCGAGTCCAACGTTCTCAGACGCGAGCACGACCGTGTCGCCCCGTGACGTCTTCGGAGACGACCACATCATGAAGAAGACGTACCCGTCCCTCTTTGGACGGAAGGGCGGCAGCTTGGGGAACGGGCCAACTACCGCAGGCGGGAATGGGACGATGGACCCAGCCAAGGATCACGTCGGCGTTCCGCAGCACCACGGCGGGCTGCATCACTCGTCCGCAGCAGCAGCGAGCGGCCGCACGCCCGTCTTCCACTCGCCCCTCGCCGTCGACCCGAGCAACACGACATCGCCGCGGGCCATTTTTGCACCGCTGCACTCGCTCCGGTCGGCTGACTCGTACCTGTCGACGTCGTCCGAGGAGGAAGACGAGGTGCCGTCGCCCATCATCCTGCCCGAGCCGCAGCCGCGGCCGAGCACGAGCGCGCCCCAGTACAGCAGCTCGATGCAGTACCACTTTGGGCCCGGGGTCAGCGTGCAAGGCCAGGCGAGCCCGGCGTGGAGCGAGGGCGCAGGGCTGGGCCGGGAGCTCAAGAAGGTCGACCTGGGGTTCAAGCCGCTGTCGGGCGTCGACCGCTTTCGCGCAGAGGAGGTTGGATCGCAGCCTCCGCATCCGAGATCAGAACGCGACGAGGACCACTACCGCCCGTCGAATGGGCCAGGCCTCGGCAAGTCGCTTCCAGGCATCGCACAACCCTACGGGCAGCAGCAGGCACCACCCTCGTTTGGCGACGAGGACACTTCGACCGAGGACGGCACGTATGACTCGCCGCGGTCAGCGCAGCTCGACCTTCGGCAGCTCGGGCGCGACGGCGCGGTCAACATCGACGTCGACTACGACGCGGCCGACCTGCCGACGTCGTCGGAGGAGTCGGACATCGACGAGGACTCGGCGCCTTACTCGGGCAAGGGCCAGCCGAAACTTACGGCCGCTGCTGCCGCACGACGCGCGGCGCTCGCGACGGCCGGCAGGGGCGGGGCAGCGCGGCGCGGCATGCGTGGCGGCAAGGGCTTGAGCAGGGCCGTCCGCGGGATCGGGAAGCCGAAGGGCATCAAGCCGCGGCCGATCGTCAGCAGAGGCGTGAGCAAGGTGCGCGCACAGGGAAGCGCAAGCGCAGGGAGCAGCTCAGGGCGCGCGAGTCCGAACGGCGAGATCACCTACTGCCCTTACAGTGCGTCCTTCCTCTCGCTTTCAAGCCACCCCATCATAGCGCTAACCTACTCTGCTTGGCTCCCTCAGTCGACCCCGTCACCAAGCGCCAGTGCTCGGCCTCGTTCGTCCGGTTCTACGACCTCAAGCGGCACGAGGAGACGGTGCACCAGATGCCGCCAGCGTCAACCAACATGCCGGGTGGCAAGTCGACGCCGGGGCACCCGGCCGGCTTCTGGTGCGAGAAGTGCAACAAGCCCTTCTCGCGCAAGGACGCGCTCATCCGGCATCAGAAGACCATCCCGGACTGCTGGAAGAACAAGGGCAAGGCGGCCAGCAAAGCCAGTCGCAAGTAAGGCCCCCCCGTCGGCACTTGCCTCGTTCGCGCTTTCGCTCTGCATCTGCGCGCTCCCGCCGCCGGCGGAGGGCCAGCTTCGGACCCGCATCTCGCGTCGCTCGCCATTCGTGTCACGCGTGACGGTAGTAGACCATCCCGTCGCGCACGCGCGCGGCGCACTCACTGCCGCTGTGCCTTCCTCACTCAGCCCTCTATGTTCGCCTGCTCCGTCCGGACGCTGTTCGCGCACTGTCCTCACTTGTGGTCCTCTCGGCCGCCTTCTTAAACTCGCACTCCACCCACTGTATCCCTCTAGACCGCTCACTACCCTCTTGTTCCCCTTCGCTGTACGAACACTCACTGGGCGCTCTCAATGACCTGTGTGACCTGCGCTCGCCTGCAGAGCAAACCAGAGTTGATGTGGATCAGGTTCAACGTTGAGCCTTGGGACGGACTGACCTTTTGTTTTTCCCTGCCGGCCTTGCCTGACGTCGCCCTCGGAGCTCGGATCTCGCCCGTCGACGAGACGACGAATCGACGATCAGCTCCTTCTCCCGACCAGACAACTCACCCTCAAGCAGATTCTCAGCCCTAGCGTCCTACCGCGTGAGTTCAGGAGCACAAGCAGCTTTGGGCGGCGTTGACACGCGCTGACGCTTGAAACGCCCGGATCGCAGCATGCCCCCCATCGACCCTAACGCGAAGCTCGGTCGCGACGACGATGCCGTCCCTGGCATCCAGGACTACGCCATGATCGGCAACCTGCGCACGGCCGCCATGATCTCGCTTACGGGCAGCATCGACCAGTACTGCTCGCCGGTGCGTCCGATCCTTGTGCCTCCGCCCCCTCCTACGTCACGGCTGACTGGGCTCATCCCTCTGCAGTACTTCGACTCGCCCAGGTAAGAGACCTGCTACTGTCAGGCCGCCTTCTATCGCTCACAGCTGACCCTTTTTTCCGCTGCAGTGTTTTTGCCCGCATCGTTGACAAGTTTGTTCAGTCCTTTCGGCAGCCTTCGTTGCTGCGTGCTGACGTCGGCTCTGCCTCTCGCAGAGACAAGGGCGGTCACTTCCAAATCAGGCCCGCGACCGAGTTCACGACGAAGCAGGCTTACCTCCCATCCTCAAATGTCCTAGCGACGAAGGTGCGCCGAAGCTCGCCAGGCGGCGTATCAGGTTGGATGCGGACTGACGACGTGCTGCTGCGCGCTTCGCTCGCTATTTACGCAGTTCCTCAGCGAGGAGGGCGTCGGCCAGGTCACCGACTTCCTCATCCCCAAAAGCTCGACAAAGCCCGGCAAGACGTTCCTGCCGTGGCTCATCCGGCGCGTCGAGGTCATTCGCGGCAAGCTCACGTTCCGCGCCGAGTGCGCGCCAGCGTTCAACTACTGCCGCGATAAGCACGAGACGCAGTTTGTCCGGGACGACTCGCAGGTCGCGTCCAAGGAGTTTAGCAAAACGAAGGTCGTCTTCCGGAGCGCCGACCACGTCATGGACCTGCGAGTCATCACATCGGGCGAGGACCTGTACGCCGTTGCCGGCGAGGACTCGATCCGCTCGGACAGCTGCCAGAAGAAGATGGAGGGCGACAACGAGGTTTCGACGGGCAAGGGACCGATCATCGAGTGGTCCAAAACGACCGACTGGGAGCAGAAGGGCTTGCTCGGCCCGGGCGTCATCTCGGAGTTCGAGGTGCGTGTTCTTTTTGCAGAGGTCGCACACTACCTCTGACGCTCCGACTTACGTGGTGCAGGTCCGCGAGGGCGAGATCGTCGACTTCATCTTCCGCAGCATCCCGAAGGAGGGCTTCGCCAAGTCGGCCGCCAACAAGGCGACTGAGGCGACCAAGGAGCTCGCCGAGCAGCTCGGCGTCGACCTCAAGACTCTCTCGCACTCGGTTTCCAAGATCCGCTCGGACGAGGACCCGGTTCTGACTGCCAAGCTCGTCACCAGCCTGTTTGAGCAGACCAACGATTACTGGCTCAAGTGGGCAAATAAGTGCAGCTACAAGGGACGATGGCGAGAGGCTGGTAGGTCGCAGCCTGCTTTACCTAGTCTCGCAAAGGTCCTGACTCGCTCTCGCTTCAGTCCTGAGACAGGCCCTGGTCCTGAAGATGCTGGTGTACGTCTTTCATGATCATACTTTCATCCACGCTCGCTGCTGACTTCTCGTCTCGTGTCCGTGCAGCTACGAGGAGACGGGTGCAATCATCGCTGCGCCGACCTTCTCTTTGCCCGAGCACATCGGCGGCACCCGCAACTGGGACTACCGTTTCACCTGGATCCGCGACTCGTCGTTCACGCTCTACGCTCTCATCCGCCTGGGTGCGTCCGCATTCACTGCTACTGTCCACCGCGACAAGCTTCTTACTCGACGTTTTGTTCATCGTTCCTGCTGCAGGCTATACCGCCGAGGCCAATGCCTTCATGCAATTTATCCAGCAGCGCCTCCTCGAGCGTAACTCGGACGGCTCGCTCCAGATCAGTGAGCATCGTCCTTCCTTATTACCGCTTCCACTGTCGTCCTGACCTACTTGCGCCGTCCAGTGTACACGATTCACGGCGGCAGCGAGGCGCCCGAGGAGGAGCTCTCGCACCTTTCTGGTCACAAGGACAGCAAGCCCGTCCGGTGCGCATAGCGCTTCACTGTTGCGGGCGCAGCTCACAGCTGACACTGCGCTCTCCGATGCAGGATTGGCAATGGCGCCGTCGACCACAACCAGTGGGACATCTACGGCGGTGAGTCACAACTCACGATGTCCTTCGGCGTCCACCCGCTGATCTTGACTACACCGCTGTAGAGCTCATGGACAGCATCTACCTCGCGCAGAAGTTCTCGACGCCACTCTCCTGGGACATGTGGGTCGCCGTGCGCGAGCTCGTCGATCACGTCTGCACCATCTGGCAGAAGCCCGATCTGTCGATCTGGGAGGTCCGCAACCAGGAGAAGGTGCGTTCCTTCTTGTTCTTCTGCTGTCCGCGCGCTGACCCTTCCACGATCCTCTGGCTGCAGAACTTCGTCTACTCCAAGGTCATGCTCTGGGTCGCGCTTGACCGTGGCCTTCGTCTCGCCGACAAGCGCTCGCTCCCTCTCAAGCAGCGCGACAAGTGGCTCGCCACGCGAGACGCCATCTACGGTGCGGCCTTTTTGTTGAGCTGCTCGTCGTCTGCTGCGCTAACTTTCGTTCGACGGTATGCGCCGACAGAGGAAATCATGATCAAGGGTACGTCGTCGCATGATTTTGCAAGAAGACTTGCTCTGACGACAATCCTTCCTTGCCAGGCTGGAATAAGAAGGAGCGCTTCTTCGGCCAGAGCTATGAGGGTGTCGATGTCCTCGACTCGGCCATCCTCATCATGCCGCTCACTTTCTTCATGAGCGCCGCGTCAGTCCACCTTCCCCTTCCCCTTTCCTTCCGTTGCTGATCAGGGTCTTCTGGCTGCAGCGACCCTCGCTTCCGAAGCACACTTGACCGGATCCTCCGCACGCCCGAGAAGGGCGGCCTGTGCACGAACAACGTGAGCTCCCATCTCTCGCACGCCCGAGTTCGCAACGCTGACGTCTATCTCGCCCTGCAGCTCGTCTTCCGCTACGACACCTCAAGTAAGTTACTGTTCTGTTCTCTCCGTACGGTTCATGACTGACGCGCTGGGGGGCATTACGCAGAGGTCGAGGATGGCGTCGGCGGCAGCGAGGGCGCGTGAGTTTACACACCTCCTTTCTCTGGCTTCACTACTTTCCTTGCTGACCACTGCCATCACCTCACAGATTCACGCTTTGCACCCTTTGGGCGGTCGAGGCGCTTGCGCGAGCGGGCGCGTTCGACTCGAGCCTGCTGCCGCGCGCCGTCGCCATGTTCGAGGACCTGCTCGGCTACGCCAACCACGTCGGTCTCTTGAGTGAGGTGAGTCACATTCCTTTGTCCAAAGTGCGCATGCTGGAGCTGACCATCGATCGGGCCGATGCTGCAGGAAATCTCGCGAGGTGGCGAAGGCCTCGGCAACACGCCCCAGGGGTTCAGCGCCGTCACCCTCATATCGACTGCGTGCGTGGAATTAAACCTCTCACCCGCCCGCACCCTGCTGAGGCACGCTCTCCCGCAGGTACAACCTCGACCGCACGCTCAATTCGTCGCACCGCTAGACCTTCGACAGCGCCCAATGGCGTCATACTGTACCCTCTCTGCTGCCCGATACCTTGCTGTATCCATGCCTCTGCCTTGCTCACGCAGTTTTTGACCTCAGGGAAAGTCACATTCAATGGTACAGGTACCATCGCGAGCGACAGTCGACCGCCTCCTTGCGCACCGTGCGCCGCTTGTCGTCCAGCGCCTTTCCGAGCTCCTTCAGCACGGTCGTCTTGGTCGGAAGCAGCACCTCGTACCGGACGACGTCGGGCAGGACCGCGAGCGTGCGCAGCGCGGCCGTCCGCGAGCGCTCGTTCGACGCCGCGACGTCGAGGCACCGGAGCAGGCTCTCGACGAGCTTGACCGCCTGCTTCTCGATCGCCTCGTGGCTCACGGGCTCGTCCACCTGGGCGACCTGCTCGAGCGTCTGGATGACGTTTGCCTTGAGGTCCGGATCTGGCAGGTCGAGCGACTTGAGGAGGAAGGGAAGGAGCTGCGGGCAAGAGAAATCTTGTCAGGAAACGCTGCGCACTGGATCAGCGAGACGAGAACTCACTGTAGGTAGGGAGGAGACGCAGAGTGCACGAGGGAGCGCAGGAATGATGGAGGCAAGCACGACCAGGTAGACGACGGCCCACTCGGTGCCTATCGAAGAAGAGATCGTTGTCAGCTACCAGGGCACACCAAGGGTTGAGCAGGGGGGCGCACCCTTCGTTGCAGAGTAGCCATCCTCGATCTTGGGGATAACGAAGTTGAAGAACTTTTGCTTGTGTAGGAGCTGCAAGCCGAGCGAAAACGGGGTCAGATCGAGAAGCGACTACTGGCCAGATTTGTACGCACCCGGATGATGGCGTGGTTGCGCTTGGTCAGAACGCCGTCGCCGTCGCCTTCGGCGATGATGGCCAACGCCTTGGCGGCGTCGAGCACGAGTTGGTGGTCGTCCTCAGCCGCGAGCAGGTCGAGCAGCTGCGTGAGGTAATCGTACCCGAGCTCGTGATTCCTCACGAGCAGAGAGCGGCAGAGCTGCGAAGCGAAAGGGAGCCGTCAGTGTTTTGCGCCCAGGGTCGTCGAGGTGCAGCGCCGAACGCACCCAGACCCAAGCGCGGATAGATCGTTTCCGCCTCGCCGCCGACGCCTGCTTGTTGTTCACCTCCGCCGCCCAGAACGCCGGGACCGTGTGCTCGAGGAAGGGCTGCAGGCTGTCGCAGTGCTTGTTGACGAGCGACGCGAACAGGTGGAACATTGACTTGAGCTGGAGGAAGGTCGTCGACGTCGCCAGGGACCACTGAAGGACGTCGGCGAGGAAGGGAGAGAGGTCCGAGATCGGCAGCTCGACCTGCAACAAGGGAATCTTCAACGGCCAAACCAAAAAACCGACACTTTTTGGATTGGAACGCACGTTAGGTCGAAGAGCGATCACACCGCTCGCGTACAGCACCAGCAGGTTCCGCTGCGAAGCCGGCGCCTCCATTGCTAGTGGTGCGAACGCGACCTTGTCTGCAGCGCCGTCATCGGTGATCTCCTGCAGCTTGCCTTCCACAAACGCAGCGTGCAGTCTCTTGACGAATGCGCTCTGACGGCTGAGTGTCGGTCCGAATTGTCAGCGTTCGGCTTTGCAGAGGCAGGGCAGAGTGGACGGAACGCACTCGACTGGCAGGACCTGCACGACGAGCTCGACGATCTTGCCTCCGACCACGATCAACCGCGGCTCGGCCGCAACAGTACCACCTCGACCGACCGCCGGGCGCGCAAAGAAGCCGAAGAGCGGCAGCAGCAGCCGGTCAGCGTACGGCGGCACGTCGGTGTGCTTACCATCGACCTTTTTGCGCAGGACCTTCTCGACGCATGAAAGGAGCGCAAACGCGTAGACCGCCGCTTCGGGCGGAGCGTCGCCCTGGGACAAGGAGAGGTGCGCGAGCTTGGCGAGGATCTGCGTGACGAGCGCATCGAACAGCGTGGACTCGACTGCGAGGATGCCCAGGCACGCGAGTGCCCGTCGGTACGCGGCACGGAGGTCGTCCTCCTCGAGTGTGGGTGCGCGGTCGGGCAGGGCGGAGAAAAGGGGCGGCAGGATCTGGGCGCCGATCGGCTTGGGGTTGGACTGCGCCACCTTGGCCAGGTTGTGCAGGGCGTGCTCGCTGTAGTTCCGCGAACAATGACGGTGAGCGCGCTGTGACCCAACGGAGAGGAGACGACGACGTACCGAACATCGTCGCCAACGTTCTCCTCGCTCAGCAGGCTGCCCAGCTTGCTGACGATGAAGTCTACTTCCTCCGTCTCGACCCACTCCCGCAGGCCCAACAGCCCTTCCATCGCCGCCTGCTGCCCTTCCTCCACGCTCAGACCCGCCGTAAGCACACCCAGCAGCTGGTCCTTCATCTCAAGGAAGACGCCGTCACCGGTGACCGTCCGCGGCTCCGCTGCGTCCGGCGCGGACGAAGGAAGAGCGTAGAGTGCTACGGCCGAGTGGATGAGCGCCGCAAGCGAGGTGAGGATCGCCTGCTTCTGGGTGATCGAGGTGTCGGATGCGTGGAACTGAGTGAGGAGCTGCGGGAGGATCTTGCTGTAGCTCTTGCGTCCGAGGGTTTCTGCGCACGGAGTCAAATGCGTCTCAGCCTTCGACCACGGCAGCTGAACGAAGGAGGGCACGCACGCGACGCAGCGAAACAAGCGCTGAGGATCTTGACGATCTGGCTCGCGAGGCTCTTCTCGGGCTCGCGCAGCGTCGCCTCCATCTCGCCTAGGATGACGCCGTCGAAGAAGTCGTGGTCGTCGGCGCCTGCGCTTGCGCTCGAGCCGACGAGCACGCGCAGGAAGACCTGCATCGTCTGCAGCGCGGCGATCTCGGTGTCGTCCGAAGAGGCGTAAAGGACCTGGCGAAGAGCGATACGGATGAGTCACCGCTCCCTCGCGCTGTACGGGAGCAAGGGCGCACCTCCACCTTGAGGCCCTCCCACAGCTCAGCCTGATACGCTTGTGCGTTGTCCCGTCCAAACACCGGCAGGCAAGCCTCGAGCGTCTTCAGCGTGTCGATCTTCATCTCGCCGCCGCTCCCCGCCAGCTTCTCCAGCAGCAGCGGCATCGCCTGCCGTGCGAACAGCGCGCTGCCGGCGAGGCACGCACGCAGGGACGTCCGCAGGTCCTCGGTCGAGATGCCGTACGGGTCCTTCGGCGGCGGGCGGTACGTGATGGGGAAGTAGCAGTACGTGACGTCGAACAGCTCCTCGACGCACGACGCAATATCGAACTCGAGGATGATGACCTTGGCGAGCGAGAAGGCCAGGAGGAGGTTGCGCGGATCTTTCTCTCCTTCAGCGATGCGTGTACAGTACGGCTTCACAAAACCCGCAGGACCCAGTCGTTGGAGGGCTGCAGGGCGGTGTGAGTCGTTTCAGTCAGGATGTCAAGCGCGGCTGCGCAGCAGTGAAACCGCGCACCAGGGCGATGCAGGTGCATAAGAGTGTCGATGATCTTGAAGATCAGAAAGCGCACGGCCTGAGTGAGTGCGCGGACGTTGATCTTGAAGAGCCTGAGGTCGCAAAGTACCCGATCGTCAGCTTCGAACGCAGCTGATGACCAGGGCAAGTCGTGCGTACGCGGGAGCGAGCAGCAGCGTCTCAGACGAGCCAAACGTCGGCAAACCGCTGAGCGTGAGAAGCCCTTGGAGTGCGGGCGTGAGGAGAAGCACGTCCGACAGCTTCTCGATGTAGAAGTCGGTCAGAACGCGGGCTGCGAACGGTGCAAGTGTTGCGTGAGCATGTGTCGGTCGTGCTGCCAGGCGCGCACGGGAAGCACGCACTCGACTGGCGGTTGATCTTGTCCTTCGGGCTTTGCGCCAGAACGGTCGATAGGAGCGCAAGAGCTGCAGTGTGACAACGCATCGACAGGCGTCGCAGTCGGCATGGGCACTTGAGCCAAGGAAAGATGGGTGGTGATGATGACGGACCTCTCAGCCGCGGCTCGTCCTCGACGCTCGTGAGGTACTCGCCGAGCGCTCGCACCAGTCCGAGCAGCCCGAGCGAGCCAGCGCCGCCGTTGACGACTGTCACAGAGCGAGTGCCAGCGCGTCAGCGGCAAGCCTGAGACGAGACCGGTCCCTGAGCGCACGGGGGACGTACGGTCGAGGAGCTCGGGCGAGAGCTCCGTCTCGCCGGCGGCGATGTAGGTCGTGACGAGTTGCTGCGCGCGTTCGAGCGACATGAGTCCGGCGGCGGATCCGAAGCAGCGACGGGAGGGGGTGGCTCTGACGGAGGGTGAACGGGATCTGGCCAAGGGACGATAGAGAGGGGGGGAGGGCTGAGTGAGGGCAAGGATGTGGCTCTAGCGCGACGCATTGAAATCACGCCCCTCCCTCCCCGAAAAAAACCCCGGATGATGGACACGCCTCTGGCTGTCGTGCCGACGGAGCCTTTGCCTGCCCGCCCTGCCATCGTCGCTCCCCTCCGCCATGTCCTTCTCGACGCCGACACCCCGCCGCAGGGCCCCGCCCCGCCGCACCGCTCACCAGGCGTTCGACACCGCCTCGTCCGCCCCCCCATCCACCTCCTTCACACCGCGCGCCGTCCCGGCCCCGCTCCCGTCGTCCATCGTCCCCCGCGCGTCCGCCTTCCCGCCGTCCTCGACCGCCGGCTCGCTCCAGCTCCTTGGGTCGCAGCAGCCGGATGAGTTCATGGTCGACGCCGACGCCGCTTCGGTCGCCGGGAGCTCCGTGTTCGGCGGCAGCGTCCTGAGCGAGCTGCCTGACGACGAGGGTCGGCCCCGGAAGGGCGCCAGCGCGCGCCCGAAAGAGGTCTGGATGAACGACGGTCGTGTGGAGGTCTGGAAGAAGGGGACGCTGCCGGGAGCTGTGCAGCAGGTCCTCGACGCATCAGGCACGTCCTCTCCTTGGCTCGACGTCCTGCCAGGGACCGTCGCGCTGACTTGTATGGGCTGCCCGACGTCCAGACCTCTACACGAGCCCGCTGTCGGCCTCCATTTCAGAGCAGACTGGCTTCGCTTCGCTTCTGACGCATTCGGCACTGTACATCTGGTCCTACCTCGTGCGTGATGGGCTGCTTGTGCTCCGTCATAGAGCAGAACTGATGCAGGCCTTGCACACCCCTCGCAGAAGCCGAACTCGACGCTGTACACGTTCCCTCTCCCTCCGGCAGCACCCTCACATCCCTCCATGCTCCCGCCGAAACCGCATGCACTCCTCCTCCCTTCCCTCGCAGCCTCGTCTAGCGCTGTTGCGCGCGAGCCTGGCGTTCTCGTGGTGAGCCCGGCGGGTGAACTGCGGTTCTGGGACTCGCTCAGCTCGGCGCTCGTCGACGGCGGCGCGCACTTCGTCTCGTCCGACGCCATCAACGCGCTCCTAGCGGACGGCGAGTCGGTAGACGGGCTCTGGTCAGCAGGTGACGGGCTGGGTGGTGTCGCGACGGGCGACAAGGGCGGTCTCTGGAAGGTCAGCGTCAGCTACCCTGGCGGACGCGCGCAAATCGACGTCCTCCCCTTCCCCAAGGCAACCTCGGCCGGCTTCCTGGGCTTCTTCCGCTCGTCTTCGACCGGCGCGAGCTCGTCGTCCGTCGGCGGACAGCGCACGCTGGTTCTCCCGCTTGACGGTGGGCGCGTGCTCGTGCTCACGCCGCAGTCCGTCTTGCAGACGTACACCGTCTCGTCAGCAGCGAAGCCGCCGGTACTCGCGTCTTCGTCCCCGCTCCCTCCCGCTGTGCTTTCGGCTCTGCACGCCGACGAGCGCGAGGGCCTCGAGCTCAGCCTCGAGATGCACGACCTGCGCCTGCTTGCGCCGGAGGAGGTTGGTGTGCTCGTCTCGTTCGAGGAGGTCGGGCTGCTCGAGGGCGGCCGGCGCTCGGCCATCCTCGGTCTGCAGGCTGGCACGAACGGCGAGGTCAGGGTGACGCGCGTCATCGAGAGCTCAACGCGGATCGTGAGTTTGGCTGCCATGGACCACTAGGGTTACCTCGTTCTGACCATTCCTTCTGTGCTCAGGACCTCGACCCGCGGCCGCTTCCCTTGCCGTCGTTCATCCCCCTGCCCAAGTCGCAGCAGGCACTCCTAATTCTCCCCTCCTCGCTCCTCCTCATCTCCCTCTCCTCAACCAAGTCGTTCGAGGAGCACCTCCTTCTCAAGGACTCGGCCCGCAACGCCTTCCTCGGCGTCGGCCGCCTGTCCCCCGCGGGCGACGAGATTGGCTTGATCATGAAGGCGGGCGGGTTCGCGGGTATGACCGTTGCCCCGCTTGGTGCGGGCGCAGTTGCGACGGGCAAGGACGCCGACACGCGCCGGCTCAAGAGCAGGCTCGAGCAGGCCATCTTCTTCGGCACGAACGCGGCCAACCCGCTGTCCTTTGACCTCACACCGTCCCTGCCTGGGTCGCTCCTTGCGTCGACGACGCAGCTGTCGGCCGAGATCGTCGGGTCGTCCCTGCCGCTCTTGCCGCCGATCCTCGACACTCGGCTGTCGCTCGCGGCCAGGCTGCAGAGCCTTACGCACCTTGTGGAGCTGGTCGGGCGCTGCGGGCTGATGGGCAAGCTCAGCACGGGCGCACGAAGAAGCTTGCTGGCCGACGCCGAGCGCTTGCGTGCGGCGGGGGAGATCTGGTCTTACCTCAACAGCAGGATGACGTGCGTTCCGGTCGCTCGTTTCGTTCAGCTGTGCTTGAACTAACTCTGCTGGTCTGTGCAGGGGTGAGGACTTGACCGGCACGCCTCGCGGCCTGCTCTCGGACGCCATCGCGCTCTTCATGACGCGCACGCCGTCCGCGGCTGTCGCGCCCATCGCGCATCAGGGCGAGGACCCGCTGCGGCTCTTCTTCCGCACGCGCGTGCGCGACCTCGGACACGTGCTCGAGCTCGCCGGCTCGCTCGTGCGCGACGCGGTCGACCGGGCCGCCGGCGACGTCGACGAGCGCAGCCGCTGGCTCGTCGAGGCCAACCGCGTGCTGCTCACCGCGTTCAAGGCGGCGTTCAGGCACCGCGAGGAGTACGGTGCCAAGTACAGCGTCGTCGTGAGCGACGTGTCGACGAGTGCGTACGCCGAGCCGTGGACGACGACGGTGCCGCTGCTGGCGACGCTGCAGGCGCTCGTCGAGCAGACGGACGACATCATCTTCCGCCGCACGCGCGAGTTCGGGTCCGAGATCGACGAGACCGGCGGCCACGGCGAGTCGGCCGAGCAGGCGACGCAGCGTGAGCTCAAGGACATGCTTGGCGAGCTTGCGGCGGCACTGCTGGCGACGTTTGAGGAGCGCATCCGCTACCTGCTGTCGTACGTTTGCGTTCTCTATCGAACTTTGTGCGCAGGCTGACTATTCCCGTCCGCTATCGCAGGGTGCTCGAGAACGCGGTGGGTGAAATGAGCGATAGGGAGGTGGTGGAGTTGAAAGACCTCTACCTGAGCGTGCGACCAAAGGTCATCCTCGGCCTTGGTACGTCCTCCCGCCCTCCATCGAGCTCTGCCTTTTCTAACCGGTGCTGGCCTCCGCAGTCCGCGTCGGCCACTCGGACCAAGCGTACGAGCTCGCCGAGCACCACCGCGACTTCCGTGCCCTCGTCGAGCTCTGCAACCACCCTGCGGTCGGTTCCCCAGCACGCACGCAGTATTACATCGAGAAGTTCAAGGAGGACTTCGCGTTCGAGCTGTACCAGTGGTACATCGAAAAGGGTGCGCCTTGCTTTCCGTCCTGTCCCTCGGCTCGTCTGGTGCTGACGGGTGGTTGTGCGCACTGCAGGCAAGATGAAGACCCTCCTAACGCAGGACGAGGTCTACGCGCCTCTGCTCCTGAGCTTCCTCGACTCGACCGACAATGCGCGCATCGCGTGGGTCCAGGACATCGCGACGCGGCGGTACGACCAGGCGGCCGAGTCGCTGCTGAAGGAGTCTGAGAACGAGCCTCAGTTGGCGGAGAAGCAGGTGCGTCGGGCGGTTTGCGGAGAACTGGAGTGAGCTAGGCTGACACGCTTTGCGCGCTCTATGCAGCTCATGCTGAGCATCGGCAAGCTGTGCCAGGTGGCGAGCCTGAGTCAGCAAAACAACCCCTCGGAAGCAGCACGCAAGCGTCTCGACGGTGCGTTCCCTGCTGACTGCTTCTTCAACGACCTGATCCTGACGTCTAGCCTGGTCTCCTTCGGCAGGCGTCGACGACCGGCTCGACCTCATCAGCGTGCACGAGCGGCTGCGCAACCTCTTCCAGCAGGCTGCTGGGTCTGTTCAGAACGCGCATGGTGCTTCCGCGTCCGCCGAGGAGAACGTCGAGTTCGCCACGCTGGCGCTCGCGCCCAACCTTACAGACTACCCGGCCATCCGCGCTGTTAGTTCGTTTTCAGCATTTTGTTAGTTGCCATCTTCACTGACATCGCTATCGGCTTTGCAGCTCTTCGTTCGCCTCGGCACAAGCTTGATGACTGGCAAGACCCTTCGTCCGGAGGACCTCATCGACCTGCTCACGCTGAAGGCCAACCAGGCGGAAGATCAAGTAGGCGACTACGCCACGGCGCTTGATGTGCTGTCGAGGGCAAGGGTACGTCACCCCGCGCCTCTACTCGGCCCAGCTTATCGCTGACGCGCATACTTTGTCTCGCAGGACATCCCGTCGGGTCGCGCGCAACTGGCCGCACTCAATATCTGGCGTAGGGTATACATCCGCGACGACTGGTCGGCGCTGTCGACGAACAACCTGACGGACCAGCAGCTCGAGGGCATCCTCCGCTCGACCGGCCTCTACCACACGCTCAGCATCCTCCGCGACATCGCACCGCAGACGACGCCGCTGGCGCCCGCCGAGGTCGTCATGCCCCCGTCACCCGCGCCGCCGGCAGAGCTCGCCGCGCGTTTTGCGGACGACAACGCAGACACGGTCGAGGCGCTCTGGCGCGACCTGCAGGCCGAGGACGGCAGGCTGTGCGCCTACCTTCAGGAGAGCGGGCTTGAGGTGGGCCAGCGGGGGCTGGAGACGTGGGCTGGCGAGGTCATGCGCCTTGTCGGAGGTGCTCAGGAGCAGGAGTAGCGATGTTCTTATCGATGCACATCTATACAACTACAAGCATGCTGGATACACTTAGCAACCGCCCTTGGCTGCAAGCGCGTCAAAGATGGGGTGCAGGAGCTTGTCAGCACGGTGAGAACAGCACAGCGGACCGCGCAGGACCCCGGACGCACCTCCAGGGATGAGGTTCTGGTTCTGCGACTCGAACTCCTCAATGACCTTGACCTTGTCTGCGCTCGCTGACGTCGTGTCGAAGACGTAGCTGCAAAGAGATGAAGAGGCGTGGCAATCAGTCAATGTTCGTGCCGGGAGTGCGGCGCGGTGAGCCGAGACGCACCCGAGCCACTCCTTCGCCAGCCGGGTCATGAGCTGCTGGCCAACGACGCGCTGGCCGAAGCAGATGATCTGGCAGTCGTTGCTGAGGATCGATCTCTCGACCGAGAAGCTGTCATGGGCCGTCGCAGCGCGGATGCCAGGGACCTGCAGGATCGAGCGCAGCAGGAGGACGGAACTCGGGTCAGCAGCCGAACAGTGATCTGTCTCCGACGCCAAGCAACGCACCTTGTTGGCCGCAATCGCAACACCGAGGCCAGTGCCGCAGATGAGGATGGCGCGGTCTGCCTCGCCGGCCGTGATCATCTGACCGGCCTTGATGGCGACGGAAGGGTAGGGCGTCTCGTCCTGCGCGCGGGCCGGTGAGGTTCGGTCAGCGACCGGCTGCGTCGGGCTCACCGGGACTGGCAGATGACGCACCTTCGAGTGGGGGACACCGATGTCGACCAGCTTCGAGACGCGCTTATCACCCTCCAGAGCCTTGATGAGCGCAGCCTGTAGCGGGGTGAAGCGAAGGGTCAGGGGTGGGGAACGGACGGCAGTAAGGTCGCCCAGCCGCACCTTGTACTCCGTGCCGGCCTGGTCCGAACCGACAACGAGACGCCAAGAGGGAGAGGACATGCTGAGGATGAGAAAGGGGGAAAGAGAGATTGGGCCGGAGGAGGTGAGGATGGTGTTGATGGGCAAGGGACGATGGCCAAGCTGGGCGAGCTGGAGAAAGGGGACATTGGGCCGGGCCGGCGGGATGTCGGAGTTGGGCCGCACCGAACTCATCCCGCGAAGCACTTGCCTGCTAACCGGCGGCAAGAAAAACGGAGGGGGGCATGGCAATCGACACAAAGTGGTACAAGGGCATGGGAGAGAGACCGAATGGAGGGAGAGAAGGTGGGACCAGGTGGCTAGCAAATCCGAGAAGAGCGGAAAGAAAGGACGAAGTGGGCAGCAAGACGGGCGCAAGGTTCAAGCTTCAAGACCGCAGCGCCTCATAAGGAAGGACGGGTCGCAGCCAGCTGCAGCGATACTAGGGCGTTAGCACAGGCTTCACCATGGAGTCGCGCCAGAGCAGGACTCACATCTCGCCCGGTCGGCTCTTCTCCCGCAGCAGGCGGTACGGCGCGCGTCCGGGCTGCTCGAGCCGATGTGTCAGGTCGACGAGCGCCTCGTTGGTACCAGGAGTCTACGCAGCGTCAGCGTGTCAGTAGTGAGGTGGTGGGCCTGGTCTCGCGAGAAGAGACGCACGAGGATAACGAGGCGGCCGGTCCACTCCGCTTGCGCCCAGGGCGACGCGGTAGAGATCAGGGCATCAGAGCGGTATGTCCACCTGCAGTACAGATTGTCTTCAGTGACAGTCACTGTCAGCCGCGACGGCATCTGAGACGTACGAAGCCAGAAGCCGCCCGTCATGGGTCGTCGTCGTGTGTTGGATGAGCTGAAGAGCTCTCAAGTCAGCAAAAAGAGGTCGCTAACAGCGTGGAGTTGGACGCACCTTTGTGCTCGCCTTGAGGTCCACGCCGATGATGGAGGCGTCCAGGTGCAGGAGAGGCGAGCCGCCGGCCTTGATGACCTTGTGCCAGTAGGAGGGAGGAAAGTCTGCGCGAAATTCAAAGCTTCAGGCGTGCGACCTCGTTGTAAGCGGCGAAGGAGGACTCACTGAACCCGTCGATGGAGGGCGGGATCTCGCCGATGATTGCGTAGGTGTAGTCTAGGTCGATGCTGCGCAGCGAAGCGGGATGGGTCAGTCGCTACTTCGAAGAATAAGCGCGTGCAACTCACAGGTAGTGACCATCGAAGACGAGGTGACCTGCGCAAAGTACACGGTCAGCTTCCAGCAAGACGGGGAGGTAAGGAGGACGTACCGGCGTTGGACCTGTGGTCGAACACCGCTGCGTTGGAGACGATGTCTCCTCGTTGCAGAAGGTCCCATACGCCCGCCTTTTTGAGCTCTGATGACAGTCCGTTTCGGCGATGTCAGCTGAGAGGTAAAACGAGCAGAAGCGCACGCACCTGTCTCGCACTGGACGATGCAGTCATCGCTCAGCCAAGCGCCGTCCGGGTTCAGGACGAAGCACCGCAGTAGGACGGCATGATTTGAGCGGTAGACTGCTGGCCCCGGGGCGTCAGCCAAGATCTGCGTTTCAGAGCGTGAAAGAACGCACGCGGACTTCTAAAAGCTGGGCGGAACCGGTCCTGCACTCGCTGCTGAGCCATTGCGCGCGCTTGCAAGCTGAGGTGCATCTGACGAAGTCAAGGCGCAGTCAGCGTTTCGAGCTTGAGCTGAGCAAAGGGCATCGACGCACGACGACCCGCGAGTGAGTGCGGCAGAGCTTTTCGAGAAGACGCAGGCCCAACCTCGACCGATCGGCGCCCAAGTTGTACGAGACGGCACGGTTGGCAAAGTCTTTGAGGGACATGCTGATGCACCGCATGAATATAGCGAGATCCTGTAGAGGTAAGGCACTGAGCGCAGGCGAGGTGCGGTGACGGGCCGCAAAACTCACGTCGAGCGATAGCGGCAGCAACTCGACACCCCACTCAGCTTCCCATGCCCGGAAGCCAACGCTTCCGAGGAAGCGCTGCAGAACGACCGATCGCAGCGACTCATCTCTGTCGAAGAGGCGGCGGACAGTGCACGATGTAGCGTAGACCGCGAGCCAGTCAGCGAAATCAAGGTGCACCAGAAGTCTAGCGAGAAGAGCCGGCGAAGTGAGGTGCTCGAAAAGTCGGTGAGGAGGAAGCGTGCGCTTCTTGAGTCGAACAGCGGAGTCATTGCCCTTGTCTTCGGTGATAGGCGGCAAAATCACGGGCATGGCTCCCAGGGTGAACGAAGGCGACGCCGGCGGCGACCGCAGCCCCGCGTAAGGTGGGTGCTGGCCCGCGCCGGCCTTCGCCTCGTGCGCAAGAGGAGGAGACGGATGATGATTTGGCTCTCGGGAGGTTAGAGGCAATGACGCGGGGGTCGGTAGTGCTTGCTGCCGCGCACCCGGTGAACTGGTGGTCGACGGGACGGACGAGACGCTGAACTTGCGTGTCTGCAAAAACAAGGGGTCTGATGAGCAAATGACATAGAGCATTGGAGAAGGGACTGACCATCATCGCCTCCGCAGCTATGATCTCCTCGGTGGCGAGCGGAAGCTCTGGTGCGCCGGGCTCTTTGGGCGACTTGATCGCGAGGCCAAGGATGACGTGCGGCGCGTCCTTGTCGAGCGGGTCCGTCAGGTCGTTGTAGCCGTCTACCATCGAGAAGATGGACGACGAGACGGAGCTTGAACGCGATAGGGAAGTACTAGGGGAGGAAGGCTGCTGACGTGGTGCGAGAGACGAAGGTCAGCGACATGCTTGGCAAGTGGGCAGCAGCGACTCACCTCCATCAACTCGCCGCCGCGCTTGAGGGAGGTGCGACTGTCCTTGTGCAAGTTCGCAGCAGGAAGCTGCTCTCTCTCGCCAGTCACTTCAGCGCTGCAGGATAAGAACAGTTGAAAAAAGACGCACATCTTCGGACGAACGACCGGCGTGCTTTGCGAGGCTCGTCAACCGCGAGAAAATCTTGGACGTCTTCCGCCCCTTTTGCGGCGCGACGAGACTGGGCAGCAGCGCGAGGTCCGACGCCAACGCTGGCACGGCGACCGGCCGCAGGTAAGGCGAGACTGGAGGGGTAGCGGCGGCGGAGCGCGAGAGGGACGAGTTCGACGACTGCGAGCGCAGCGTTGAGGGAGCGGCAAGCGGCATGGACCCGCCGGGAGGTGAGGGCGTCGCATTCGGCTTCGGAAGCGGCGGCGACACGTCGTGGCTGGCGAGCGGTGGGTCGAAGGACGGGAGACGAGACGGCTTCGCCTCGATCGGCATGGGCGCGACGGGTGCTGGAGGGCGAGGAACATCCTCGTTCTCCTCGGAGGACGAGGCGCACGCGAGGTCGTTGGTCGGCCTGAAAGTGAGCGAGGATTCAGTCCGCAGGCCGTCATGAGAGCTAACGTGCGGCGCTATAATGCTCTGCCTCGGCGTCGTGTCGGTGATGGTGCGCCCGTTGCTGCTCGCGATCGAGAACGGCCGTTCATTGATGGATGACAGGGGACGGAGGGCAACAGAGGGTGCCGTGGACAGCCGAGGGATGGAAGGCGGTGTTGGGGATGGCTTAGGAGGAAGGGGAGGCTTGGGCGGCGTGTCAGGGAGGGGCAAGAAAGGACGCTGTCCGAGCGTCGGCGGGCCCTCAGGTCTCGGCAGACCGGGGATGATGAAGGCGCCCTCGTCCGATGCCGGAAGCGAAAGGCGTGGAGGCGCGGTCGCGCTGGAGGTGATCGTCGGTCGAGGAAACGGGTGAGTTGTGACGGGATCCGGGACGCCGAACGCCGCAAGCGGGTCCCACTTGGGGCGCAGCTTGACCGGCCGCGTCGCGAGCAGAGGATCGACGACCGTGGTTTCCGGCGAGAAGAACGACGAGGACGAGTGCGCGGCGTCGTCCGGAGCGGGCGTCGACTCAGCCGTGCTGGAACGACCGCGCGAACGCACGATGTCGTGCGCAACCTTCCACGCATGCGGCGCGTCCGACGGCGGCGTCGACGTGCTCTTCGGCAGCAACGACGTTGGCTCTGTCGTTACGCAAGAAGGCTCCGACGCACTGCGTTTGAAGTAGGATGGCTGCGGAGGGTGCAAGGATGGAGGTGCGGTCGGGAGGGGATAGGTGACCTTCGGCGGCGTCGATGGAGGAGGGGTCGGCGGGCGGGGAAGAACGACCGGTGCAGCCTTAAGAGAGGAGTTGGACAGCGGAATAGGCCTCAGGCGTCCGTACTCGCCCGTCGTGGTTGCCCTGCCTCTGCGCGGGCGAACGACCTTCGGCGCGCTGTCTCCGCCGCCCTCCTTCGGCGACGACAGCGTCGAAACCGAGTAGCTCGACTTGCGCTCCGGCTCTTGGCGCAGGTCGCTGCCCGCAGAGAACAGCGTCGAGCCGCCCTTCGTCGGCCGGCCATCGTCCAGCCGTCGTCGCGATGGCGACGCGCCGTCGCCCTTTGTCCGGCCGGTTCCGAGCGCGAGGTCCGAGCGAGGGTCCTGCGAGCGTGCAGGACAGGATCGGCGTCAGCGCCAGCGATCAGCAACGAGATCAAAGAGCAGACGGACGATAAGCGAGCCCGACCCGCTCATGAGGGAAGGGGTTTGGGTGAAGAGCGCGTGAATCTTGAGTGGGGGGTCGAGCGCAGCATGTTCCTCGTCCCTCCCTCCGTCGAGCGTGAGCGACTCCGATGACGCACTGGCGATGCGGGCGAGGTCAGGCTTGCCCGAGGGTTGCGATGGCCGACGAAGCACTGCCGGGCTTGAGCTTCCCTTCGCGCCTTCCTTGAGCTTGAGCCGGCTTGGGGAGGACGAGGACGCGACGGGGCCTGCGCGGGCGATTGACTCCCGCGGGGGCGTTGTGACGTTGTCCTTTGACTTGCGGCTGAAGAGCGCCCGCATAGCTGGCTGGGCCGGGAGAGGAGCTGAGGAAGACGTAGCTAAGCCGTCAAGGGTGAGCAGGAAGGAAGCTCAAGAGAAGCGGCCGCTTGCACGAGGCAGGAGGGCCGAGCGGTCGGAGGCCTTGCCGTGCACGGACCCCCTCGAGAGTCCCCCTTTCCAGCTCCTTGTCCCGACACGCGATCCAAGCGCCTCGTGGGTCAGGTCGGACAACAGGCATTGAAGATTGGACAGCACAGCAGGGGATGTAGGAAGGGTCTTTGTACAGCTGCTCGGCGCGTGGCGGCCAGTTCCTGAGCACCGCATACAGGCCCCTCCCAAGACGTTTCTTGTGGCGTCTGCTAGCGACCCAGGCGGCACGAGGGAAGAGATGACCCTCGCTGCGAGAGCGAGGCCCACCTCGACCAGCCTATCCGAGTTATTAAGAGCGCGTGAGTTTGTTGTTGTTGTTGGAGGATCAGAGCAGCCGTACTTTCGAGGGCGGCGAAAAGTGCACCGGCGTTGTAAGGCCGGAAGCGTGAGAGCGTAAGACGGACTGCGGAGCACGTCGGCTTGCGAACGAAGCGGCTGAACTGGCTAGCGCTAGAGACAACGACGGCTAGGATAACAGGCAGCAATAGCTGAGGGAAGCGCGTAGGCTGGAGTGCGTCCGCGGTAAGGCGGAGGCACGAGCGACGAAGCGCGGAGAGATGCACGAAGGCAGTATGCCCAAGGGCGACGGAAGCACGAAGGCTGTAGTACGACTAAGCGCGTAAGGACCTTCTCGCAGTAGGCGAGAAGGGAGCCAAGAGGAGGTAGACTTCAATCGGAAGCCTGGCCTTGCTCTTCCTTGCTGATGACCCGGGCAGCGAGGTTTTGGCGAAAGAGCGTGGATCGAGGTCATAAGCTAAGGGGAAGGGCGCGCGCGCAGTACTGCGCTGGAGGTTGGCAGAGGATGCGTAACTAAGTGTAACATCCTTCATGCCCCCGTCACAGGCGTCCTCGGCACGACGACGAATCCGCGCGCCCACCCAGCCCATCCCATCCCATCCCGTCCCATCTGCTCGCTCGCTCTTGCCAGCATGTCGTCCGCCGCCCTCGGCAGCTGTCTGGTCGGTGACCTCGCGACTGCGGCGCGTCCCGCTGCCGCCCGTCTCTGCGCTGACCGCCCTCGCGTGCGCCGCCTGCAGCTCCGAGCCGCCCGCGCTCGGCCGACGTCGTCCTTCTCCTGCGCCGCCGCTTCGCTCCGGGCACCCTCACCGAGCTCAAGCTCGTCGCATACGCTGCGCCTTCTCTCGTCGCTACCCTCCCGATCAGACTGGTCCACCTCTGGCCCCTCGCGGCGCTTCTACGCCGATGTGCCACCTCCTTCGCCGTCCTCCTCTGCCCCGCAGCCGCGCGTCGGAGACCACCCGCCCCCGGCGCCACGGATGACAGACGAGCAGGTTCGCCAACGGCTGGCGCAGGTTCAGGAGATGCAGGACAAGTACTACTCGCGCAACAAGAACCAGGCGGCCAACATCGCGCTCTACGTGTCGGCCGTCGTGCGTGTTCCTTCTTCCTTGCGTGCCGAGCGCACGCGCGCTGCGCACGCGCTGGAGGAACGAGGGAGCGCTGATCGGGTCGCCCTGCTCGCTGCCCCCAGTTCATCGTCATGAGCGGACTTTCTTACGCAGCGGTACCGCTGTACCGAGCCTTCTGTGGTGCGACCGGCTTCGCGGGCATCCCGATGACGGAGAAGTCGCGCATGGACCCGACCAAGCTCGTGCCGACGTCGTCCGAGCGCCGCATCAACGTCCACTTCAACGCGTCGACGAGCGACGTCCTCCCCTGGGACTTCAAGCCGGCGCAGACGGTCGTCGCCGTCCGTCCGGGCGAGACGGCGCTCGCTTTCTACACCGCAAAGAACTGGGGCAAGGACGACATCGTCGGCATCAGCACGTACAACGTCCGTCTTTGACACTTGAGTGTGCTCCGGAGCCTTGCGCAGTGGGCTTACGCGTCAGACCTCTCGCTCGCAGGTCGTACCGGGCAAGATCGCGCCCTACTTTGCCAAGGTCGAGTGCTTCTGCTTCGAGGAGCAGCGCATCCTTGCGGGCGAGGAGCTCGACCTGCCCGTCTTCTTCTTCCTTGACCGCGACCTTCTCGAGTGCGTCCAGGCCTGCCCATCTGCCTGCAGACTTCGCGCTGATGATCTCCCCACCTACCCGTCTTTTAGCGACCCGCTGATGGACGACGTCGACGACGTCGTGCTCAACTACACCTTCTTCAAGGCCCGGCGCAACCAGCAGGGTCACGCCGTATTCGACGCCGACAAGAGCATCGTCGACAAGGCGAGCGGCTGGGAGAACTACGAGCACGCGGCCGCCGTCGAGGACCGCGGGGCGACGCCGAGCGCGGTGCCGAAGCTCAAGTCATGATGTGCATGACGTCCAACCACTCAATCCGCCTTGGGTCATCTTGCGAAAGCGCTAAGGGTGCCTACGCAACGTGAGGTGGCTGCAGTCATTCTAGAGTCATGTCATCAGGTGCTGCGCGGCTCATGCCGTGAGCTTCTTGACGATCTCGTCGGTGACCTCCTCCGTCTTGGCCGAGCCGCGCTTGCCGGCGCTGTCAAACAAGTCGGGCGTCAGGTAGCGACCCTCGGCGAGAACGGTGTCGACGGCGCCGTAGATGCGGGCGGCGGCGTCGGTGTAGCCGAGGTGCGAGAGCATGAGCGCGGCCGAGCGGATGGACGCGATCGGGTTGGCCTTGGACTGGCCGGCGATGTCGGGCGCCGAGCCGTGGACGGGCTCACCGAGGATGAACGAGTCGGACGCGTTGACCGAGGGGACGAGGCCGAGCGAGCCAACGAGCGCGGCGGCACCGTCGCTGCAATCATTGGCGAAGAGTCAGCCTCGTATCGCACGCGCACGCGCACGCGGCAGACGAGGGGCTGTGGGGGCTCACGAAAGGATGTCGCCGTAGAGGTTGGGTGCGACGGCGACGTCAAAGTGGTCGGGCTCGCGGAACATCTTGTAGACCATCGAGTCGACGAGCTGCTCCTCGAGCTTGATGTCCTTCCACTTGTCGCCGCCGGCGGTGTGGGCCGCGCGGACCGCCTCCCGGAACAGGCCGTCCGACAGCGAGAGCACGTTCGACTTGTGGACGATGGTCACGAGCGCCTGCGCAGCGTGGTGCGACGACTTGGGGTTAAGCGAGCGCTCAAGGGCGCGCAGGCGCGCAACCTCGTACGCCATGCGGCCGATCCTGGTCGACGCATTCTCCGAGATCTGGCGGCGGGCGATCACGTACTTGCCGCGGACATCCTCGGCGGGGTACTCCTTCTCCGACTTGATGTACTGCGAGGATCAACGCCCGCAGGTTGTGCTACATTAGCCGGATGTCAAGCGCGCAAGCAGGCGCTGGTGGACACACGAGGCACTCGGTGTTCTCGCGAACGATGACCATGTCGATGGGCTTGCCGGGAGCGCCGAAGACCTGCATGAACACGTAAGGAATCAGGACTTTGTCGGAGGAGAGGCCACGTTGACAGAACGCACCGACTTGACGGGGCGGATGTTGGCGTACAGGTCGAGGTGCTTGCGGAGAGCGACGATGGGCGACGAGTAGCCGGCGACCTTGTTGGAAGGCGAGCTGCAACGTACCTCAACGACCCGTCAATCCCAGCACCCTCGTGCGGCGCGTAAGGGTGAGAAGCACTCGCCTGACGCTACCGAACATGCCGGCATCGCACTCCTTGAGCGCCTCGACAGTGTCCTGGGGGAGCGCGACGCCGGTCTTCTGGAAGACCTCCCATCCGGCGAGCAGGGGCACGAACTCGGGCTTGGGGATAGCCGAGCCAAGGGCGAGCAGAACCTTCTCGGCAGCGGGGAGAACCTCCTTGCCTGCGCGACCGACAGGTACAGGGGAGGAGAGCGCAAGGTCGGTTCAGCCCGCTGAGCTCGGCGCGACCAGCAGGCGCACGGGAGCTGCAGAGGAAGCAGAGAACGCACCGATACCGTCGGCAGGGATCATGCCCAGCTTGAGAGAGGTGCGCGCAACGGGAGAAGTCATTCTGGAGAAGGCGGCGAGGTGACGGTAGGGGGGAAGGTCTCCTTCGGAACTTCGTCGCGAGCTCAACGAGCGACACGGCCAGCTCGGCCGAAGGTTTAGGGCACGCGACAGGTTCTTGGCCTGGGCAGCACGAGGTAAGAGCTCGCGGACGTCGCACTTCGCACGAACACAAGGCGCGGGAGAAGTTCTCAAAAGCAGAAGGGCATGCATACAGCGCGTCGGGGAGCAACACGCCAGCACAAGGGGGGGCTCGAGCACGACGACTGAGCCTAGAGACGCGACGAGAAAACAAGGGCCAGTCAGCAAGGGTTTCGACACATCGAGGGCGGCAGGCAGATGGTAGCAGGGATAGAGAGTAGTGGGAGCGCTCATAAGGAAGGCAGGACGGGGTCTACACGCCCCGAGTTGAACTCGAGTATTTTGCGCTTTTCAGCAAGGTTAAACATCCTAAAACTTGAATCTTTGCTGGGCGAGGAGGGTGGAGTGGATGGACACGTCAAGAGCAGGGCCAAGAATACTCACAGAAAAGGGCGGGTGATGGTGAGAAGCAGGCTGGACGGGCTCAGCTCGAAAAGTAGGCGTCGGCTGTGGCGGAGTTTGAACGTGGCTCTGGGCGGACATGTTCTGTCGTTCGCGGCGGGTGCACTTGCCGGCGGCGGGGAGGATCGTCAAAAGCGCATGACATCGCAAAGGCGCAGATACAGGTGGGAGGCGCCTTTCTCCAGCAAATCCTAGTAGTAGTACTGCGCCTGCATGCCCGGGATCTTGAATTTTTTGACCTCGTTACAAGCCTCGAGCGGTATACTGTTGAGCCTGGGGGCGCCAGAGCGAGACGCAGAGACGCAGATGTCAGCACGAGCTGGGACGGCCGACAACAACGTCAACGTACCTGCGGATCTCCTCCCAGTCGGCACCGATGCCGAGGAAACCGCGCTGGGCTTCGATCTTGCGCTCACGGTCCTGCATCTCCCAGCGACACTTCCCCTGCAGCTCGCGCACCTTCTCGAGCTCAATGTCCTTCTCCCACTTCTTCAGCGCCGGGCTGTACCGGCCCCCTTGTCGTTCGCTCCTGCGCGTGTCGGGTAGCGACTGGCCGATGGGGTGGCTGTCGAAAGCTGGCGAGACGTAGTAGGGCACCTGGTGCGGCGTCGTCAGGCGTTGCGTGGGGAAGGCGGCGCTAGGTGTGAACGAGAACTGGGGCGGCGGGGTAGGCGGATTGAGGATGCTCGGCAGGAACGAGAGGAGCGAGAAGAAGAGGAGGATGAGCATGGGCGCGAGCTGGACCCATATCGACGTGTCGCTCTCGGGCGTTTGCTGCCGCCGTCGCGGTTGATTACCAAAGGACGTCGTGCGGAAGCCACCGTTTGAGAAGTGGAAGGCTGCGGCGGGATGAGGGGTCAGAGTGTTTATCAAAGTGCGGCGGGCGAGGAAACGCACTCTGAGCTCCCTGCCCAAAGCCGCCGCCGCCGCCGAAGAAGGCGTTGAAGAGGTCTTCTGGGTTGACCTCTCCGGCGCCAAAGCCGCCCCCACGAAAGGGAGAGCCCCCGCCACCGTAGCTTCGCATGCTGGGCCCGCTGCTTGACATGGACGCGCGCGAGTCCGGGTCGCCGCCTGACCGGTCGTACACCGCGCGCTTGTCTCCGTCCGACAGGATCTGGAAAGCCTTGGACACCACTGCATCAAGGGAGCGCGACAAGAAGCTCAGTTGGTCTCAACTAAATATCGTAACGCAACTGCAGACTCACTTTTGAACGCCTCGTCCGCACCCGGCGCGCCGTTCTTGTCCGGATGCAGAGCGAGCGCGAGCTGCGGAAGCGCGACAGGCATGTGAGCTCAAGCTTTGAGCCAACGAGGGACGGCGTGACACACCTTGCGGTAGGCCTTCTTGACCTCGCTCTCTGAGCACGAGCGCTCAACTGCATGGAAAGAGCAGGGTCAGTACGTTTGTCGAAGTTGCGCGGCGGCCGAGGCCGAGATGCCGCCGAGGAGACGCACCGCTCAGGATCTCGTAGTACTCCGTCACCTTGCACCCCTTGACACGCTTGACGACAGCGACTTGCTCTGCCGTGTACTCGCGCTTCTCGGCGGGTGCAGGTGAGCTGGCCGGAGCTGTGCGCGACTTGGTCGTTGCCGCTGACGGGTTGGGCGCGCGAGCCGAAGCTGAAGCAGAGGGTGTAGGCGAAGGAGAGGGCTTTGAGCTTGAAGGAGCCGAGCGCTCGGCCTTCAAGACAGGATGGGCATCAGCAAGCAACCTGGGAGGCAGCGGTGCCGGCTAGGAAGGGAGCGTACCTGGTCGACCGCGTCCAGCAGCGAGTGCGCGGCCTTGCTGTCGCCCATGCCGATGGCCTTCTTGCAGAAGCGTCGTGCGCCGGCGTAGTCGCCAGCTGCAAGCTTGTTGCGTGCGATCTCGATACAGCGAGCCTGCTGGTCGTCCATCTTGCGTGAGCAGGGCCGAAGGATTGGTGAAGAAGGAAGGTGATCGTCGCTAGGGGAGCACGCGGGAGCGCCAGCGCAGCAAAGAGGGCCGCCGAACCAGGCGTGACTTCGCCCCGAACCACATCTTGCCCTCTTGCTGACCATTTTGCGGGTGTTGATACTGACCACTTCGGATCGTGCGTCTCGTCGTCATGACTCTGAGTAGAGGCGACTCTAGTGAGCTTCTCAAGTCGCCGCTGACGCTCGTCGCCGCCGTTTGGCCTGCGTATCACACGACCCGTACAAGGAACCATTGCTCAGCCTCCAGACCGCCTATGCTGAAGCAAGTTGCCCACCAGGCCGCCCTATGCTGCCCTGGGGATAACAACCGACGTTTCCGTCTTGCAGGCGCGATCACAAACTTACTGCGCCGCCTGGCCCTGTCCCTGCTCCTGGCATGGATGGCCCGCGCGATCTCGCTACTCAAGCACGCTGATTTGACAGTCTCTGCGCTGACTGATCCGCTCAACGTGCTGGATCGTGTGGCTGTATGGCCTTGCGCCCTCTCGCAGGCGCCGGAGCTGTTCCACGCCGCGCGCGTGCGGCGCCAGCATCGCTTGCCGACCCCTTCTTCTTATCATCTGGCACCTCTCTGACCATCGGGCGCGTGCTCAACTGTAGGATTGATCCCAACCGTCTCCTCGGCGTGTAGCGAACCTGGTTCGTCCGGCTCAGCGGCGGCGGCGGTCACATCTTTCGGCACTCGAGGCTCACCACCAGGCAACACATCAAGAACCCTCAATTGATCCCCTGCCTTTCCCCTCCCGTATTCTTGTCAAGGACATCATGTCTGCGCGTTCCTCGAATGTCGATGCGTGGGCCTGGACAAGCGGGGTGCGCGCTGAATCAGACAAGGCATGACCCTGCGGGTACTTGTGTTGCAAAAGACAAGTGACCTCTCGACCGCTAGCTGGCCCCCACATGAGAGGGGGAGGTCGTCTGGCAAAAATAGGAGGTAGTCAGAATCTTGCATACTAGCCGATATACTAGTGAACCTTGGAGGTCCACGCAGGAATCGAACCTGCCTCTCAAGAAACTTCGACTTAGCCCGTTAGGCCAAGCTCCTCTTGTTGATGACAATCACTGCATACGTTTTATATACATCTCACTTTTTATAAGCAGGTATCAGCGTCGAGACAGTCCTTATTTGCAGGCTCCCAGGCTTTCAAGAGGCTCTAGTGTAAAGAGGGGCATCAGGGTATTCCTCCCAGACAGCAACTCGACCTCGAAGCCCAAGCAAGAGCAGGCACGCGCCCGACTACGCCGCGCTCGACGACTGCGACGCTCGCGGGAAGCGCACGGCCATCAGAACGAAGCCCGCGAGGAGCGCAAGGCCGCCGTTGAAGAAGTAGACGTCGTTGGGGCGGCCGATGCTGCGGACGTCAAGACGCATGTCAGCGGCTCCAGGGCAGGGGGACGAGCGGGAAACTGGACGCACTCGGAGAGCCAAGCGAAGACGATGCCGAATAGCGAGCCGGTGATGATGAAGGCGGCCGTCTCGAGGAGGCTGATAGCGGAGAGGGCGTCTGCGCGCTGCTCGGCGGAGACGAGCTCCATCATGACGCCTGGGAGGGAAGATTCAGGCTTCAGCAACTTGAGGCGACGAGCAAGGAAAGTAGATGGACGCACCCTTACACGCCGGTGCGGTCCCGGAAGCGAGAGGCAAGATGAGACCGGCCATGAACATCTCGCGCGGGTTGCGGTTGAAGGCTACAAGCCCCGTGAGCAGCGCGTCGACCATCATGCTCCAGCGCAGGAAGCTCAAGTCGAACGCGGATCCGTGCACCTTGTCGGTCGGCGCGAGGGACACAGGCTCCTCCATCTCGTCGAGCAAAGCGGGCGGTTCATAATCCTCGGCGTCCGTCGCGAGACCCTGAGGCGCATCGACCAGCGTCGGCGTGCGCGAAGTTGAGTCGGAAGGTAGGGGGCCGGAGGAGGAGGGCTGGGAAAACCATGCGCGGCCCTTGGCGATGATTCTGGGGAAGGCGAGCGTGAGGAAGAGAGCTCGCGCGAGCGAGTTGAGCGACATGAGGTAGCCATTGGTCGCTGGCGTGAAGGCGTAGCGGTTGGTGGAAGTGAGCTGAAGCATGAGCGGCTGCGAAGGCGAAGGCGGGTGAGGTAGGTCAACTAGGACGCGTAAGCAACAAGGAGAAGGTATGGACGTACAACAAAGGCGGTCGCGAGGACGCCAAGGAACGCGCCCAACCCGAGCAGCGTCAAGCCCCAGTACCGGCCTCTGCGCCCCTCGGCCTTGCGCGGGATGAAGACGGCAAGGCAGCCGAGCATGCCGCCGACGGATGTCTTCTTGTCACCCTCTTGGGCGGCCGTGGGCGGGATATAAGGTAAGAAGAAGCCGGTGAAGAGCGTGGAGGCGACGAGAAGGCAGAAGGTGATCTGGAACGGCGCGACGGGCGAGATGAGGTCGCCGGCGAGCCCCCCAAGCGTGTATCCCGTGGCGGTGCCGGCCATCGCAACGCCTGCCAGAACCCCGAAAGCACCTGTGCGAGCCTCGGCGTCGATGACCTCGGCGATGTACGAGTTGGCCGAGAGCATGTACCTGCACCGCGCGACAAGTTCAGCTTGCAGGGTCCCAGTAGAGAGAGGAATAGGACGCACCCCGCGCCGCCGCCCAATATGGTGATCAACTGCGTACCCTGGATCAGATTGATGCCAAAACGTCCCCCCTTGCTGATTCCCAGTATCTGGAAGAGGTTGCGGATGCAGGGCCACGCGGTCTGCTGGACAAGCGCTGCGCGCACGCCCCAGTGCTTAATCTCGTATGTCGTGACGAGAAGGTTCAAAAAGCCCGAGAACTGTAGCAGGGGCAAGTGTCAGTGCTTGCAGTCGTAGGTCGGTCACGGCACGCACCGTTGTGAAGATGACCATGGTTGAGATGCTTTGAGCGGTTGCGGCCTCGACGTCCTTGACGGCGCAGCGGTCCTTGACGTGCGCTGGCGGTGCGTCATGGACAAGGTAGTAGTCCTCGCATTCCATCGTGCGGAACGAATACAGCAGAGGCGTGGCGGTCTGCAGCGCGCAACAACAGCTCCGGTTAGCAGCGCCGTCAGAGACGCGCAGGCAGGAAGGAAGGCGCTGCCGCACGCAACTCACAAAGACGAAGGACACGGCTGTCGACGAAAGCGTGCATGTCAGTACCACCGCTCAGGTACGCACGACCCTGGTGACGTACAGAGGAAAAAGGTCGCTATGAGGACCCGCCGGTAAGGGCTCAGCCAGGACGACGCCGCTGTCTTCGACGCAGCATGCGGTGCGGGCTGAGGTTGCTCGAACGCCGACAATGAAGTTGCGTCCGCGGCCCGATCGGCGATGAGCGGCGTCGTCTCTGAGGCGCCTGCGGTCCCAAGGTTGTTGCTGGACATAGCTTTGGCGGGTGTGGTTGAGGACGAGAGGAGGCCGCGCTGTCGTCGTCGTCGTCGCGCGAGCGCCGGCCATCCCCGTCGACGAACAGAAATAAGAAAGGGGTCGACCGTTGACGGCGACGCAGCGACGGAGTCCTGAGCCCGCTCGCTGCCGTCAGCCCGTCGTCCTTCGTCCTTCCTCCCCTTCCTTCCTTCAAAAGTCAGTCATATCAGTCACTCGCAGTCGAGAACACTCCGCTGACTCTACGCGTACACGCTCGCAGATGTCCTTCATCACGTCCTGGTTCTCGTCCGCACCGGCAGAGGCGCCCGCGCCCTCCACCTCGTCCACCCCTTCCAAGGCGCCTGCGCTTCCCAGCAACCCTGCCCTGATCACCGAGCTTAACCCGCAAGGGCTCAAGCCGTACGTTCTTTCCCTTGCGCTGGTCTGCGGAAGATGCTGGCTTCCTTGATCGGGCACCGTCCTGACATGACGTGCTGCTTTGTCACTCTGCCCCCCTGCGCGCACGCAGGTGTTGCGCCTGCCCGGATACCAAGTCGGCACGCGACAAGTGCTTCATGGGGTCCGACAACGCCGAGGTCGACTGCAAGGCCCTCATCGAGGCGCACCGGGCGTGCATGGCAGGGCGAGTCAATCTCTTCATGCTGTCTCCTGCGGAAGGACAGAGAGGGACCGCACGCTGACCCGAAACGCTTGTCCTCCTGTGCGCTTGCAGCTATGGCTTCAAGGTCTAAGCATCGGCACCCTGAATCGACGTTGTACCCCTACTGCCCTCCTCGCGCTGCCTTAGACCCTGATGGTCCATCGTGGACCGCTCAATTGCATGGCTTGGTAACTACCCGGCCCGTGAGGCTGTCCGAACGTCGGCCTGAACTTTGCAAGTCCATCGCTCTGAGCCTGCGCGAACGGCGAATCAATCCAGCGAGCCCTCGCCTTGCACGGCCGAGAACGTCAGCGTCTCGATCCGTCCCTTGCCCTTCGTCTCCTTCTGCAGCAGGTCCGTTAGGACGCGGAACTGTCCCGGGTCGATCAGCAGGATCTGTGGCACAGAAGGCAGGTGTGATCAGCCCTCATCGGGAGCGCGCGCGTATAAAGGATATGAGCAAGGCAGACGTACTGTCTCCCACTCGTCCGACGTGAACTCATCCTCCTCCACCGTATCGGCCGCGCCCGTGACCTGCTCCTTGAGCCGCTTGCCGTCCTTCGTCGGCATCGTGATGCGGATGCGCATCCTCGCGCGCTGTATCGGCAGCGTCGACGACGCCTGAAGCTGCTTGATGCAGTCGAGAGCCTGGTAGAAGCGAGCGTGCAGTCCACCGCCGTCAGAGCTAGACCTTGCTTGGGTTAGAGAAGGACAGGGCGTACCTGGCTCTTCGCACTCTTGTCCGCCTTGACGCTGAAGCCGATCTCCGCCATGGCCTTCTCGATCATGCTGACCGAGTACGCTCGCTGCGTGGACGGGTCAACACACTTCTCGGCCACCTGCGTTGCGATGTCACGCAGGAGGTTGCCCGCATTGTGCTCGCGCTCCTTTTCGCCGACCTGAAGCTCGCCCTTGTTGAGGATCTGCGACGGCACGAGGCGCAGCGGGCGGTGTCAGGCAAAGGGCTTTCATGCTGTTTGAGGAGCAACATTGCGCACCTCCTTGACGATCTCGTCCTGCGGAAGCTTGCCAAATGCCTTAGCAAGCTCGTCCGACTTGGCGGCCTGGCCCTTGGAGACGTTGATGAAGACACGTTCAATCTGGAGGACCTCGTCCAGGTCCGTCTCGACGCCCGTCCGCCACTCCTGGACCTTGTTCTTGTAGCAGGCGATCTGAGAAACAGCGAGGACATTAGAGACTGGCTTAGGATAACGGCAGTCGTTTCGACACACCTCGAAGCGCTTACCGCCCTTCTTGAGCCGAACGATGGAGACGTTCGTCAACCTGCGAGGGAGGGCAAGCCATGACGAGGGCGTCAGCGTAGGCTCCTCAACCGGAGTACTCGACTGAGCCTTCGCAAAGGTGAAGCGTATGAACTCACTTGATTTGCGTTCCCGGCTGGTTGATCTTGCTCATTCCGATAGAGCTGCTAAGGCAGGGAGAAGAGGCGTGGTGAAAGTCAAGAGGAACAGCTGCGTCGGCTCGACGCAAGCAAGTCCTTCAGCCCAGCAACGTCGACCTCGGATCCGCCCTGACTCCCTCGTTTCCTGCGGCTCAGACTCGAGATCAGACAGTCATGTCGGTCCCTACACCCAACCTGGACCATCTGACGAAGGCCGACTATGAGATCATCTACGACCCAGCTGGTGCGTCTGGCGTGCGACCCGTCTCGTCCTCTCGGTACTGCGCCTGACGCCTGTTCCCCCTGCTGGACGCCCCAGAGGACAGCTTCATCCTGCTGGACGCCCTTGAGCTGGACGTTGATGAGCTTCAGACCGGCGCTGCAGGTAGAGTCATCGTTGAAATCGGGTGAGCTCTCGAAGCTCACGCGCAGGCGGCAGCTATCATTGAAAGTCAAACTGACCCTGCCTACCTCGCACCCTGCCAGCTCTGGCTCAGGGATCGTTTCGAGCTTCATAGGCTCGATCATCGGCGGGACTGATGCTCGTGCGCATTAAGGGCCTTTGCTATAGTTGGCGCTCAACGCTGATCTGGAATCCACCGCTCGCGCAGTGTACCTCGCAACCGACATCAATCCGCACGCAGCGCACTGCACGCGGCTGACAGGCGTGCAGAACAAGGTACGCTGTCTTCGCCGAGACGGATGCCGATCAAGACTGATGCTGGCGTTGATCCTGCAGGTTGCGGTGCAGCCTGTCCTTTGCAACCTTGTCTCCGCGCTCCTTCCCCGGCTGCGCCAGAAGATCGATTTGCTCGTCTTCAATCCTCCCTACGTGCCGACGTCTCTAGAGGAGTGCGTGCACCCTCTCCAGGGATCATAATCGTGAAGCTCATGCGCCTTGGCCGGCAGGTACGACCAGACGCAGTACGCGCCCGGCATCGGCTCAACCTGGGCGGGCGGTGCGGACGGTATGGACTTGACGGGCTATCTACTGACACAGCTAGAGGTGAGACGTGTCCTGCTTTCTCTTCAAGGCTCGCACCGTAGGCCTGGAGCACTCGGCGAATGCTCCCGCTGACTCCTTCGTTTCGCGCAGGACATCCTGAGTTCGCAGGGCGTCTTCTACCTGGTTGCCATCAAGCAGAACAAGCCGTTGGAAATCCTGGCCAAGCTGCGAAGCACCAGCGAAGGGCGTCTTGAGGGCAAGGTGCGTTCGCCGGAAGGATGCTGTCTGTTCGGTGCGCGCTGCACGACTGACTCAACTGTGCTCGCTTTTCAGGTCGCTCTGCAAAGAAGGGCGGGGGGCGAGCACCTCTTCGTGCTCAAGGTCTGGCGGACGACCTGAGGACTTCGCTCGGCAGAAGACACCGTCAACTGTTTTGGGCGCGCGGACTTCGTTAGGAGAAGAGCACTGCGGATCCTGGCACTTTGCAAACCGGCAGAGCCTCTCGAGTTCGTACCTTCGCACAACTCGCCCGCCCCTTTCTTCGTAGGAAGGTTGATCTTACGCTCGGACGACTGGCCGAAGCGACGACATCGTGTCGAGCGCCGGCACACGGCGAGGTCAACTTAGCCTTGCGCACGCGGTGTGGCATACGATGCCTTTTCGTAGCCTGCGAGGCATTCGGCCCAACGTTCGTAAGGCCTGGAGAGCGCCCTCCCTACGCACGCCGACCTGCGCTCCTGTGACCGGCGGGCTCACCAGCCGGAGCGTGCCCCGCGCTCCCCAACTCTGCCCCCACCCTACCCTGCCTTGCACTCTTTTCATCCACGTGCCGCCGTGCGTTGCTCCAGAGTGCACCTCGCAAACTCCTCGCTGAGCTTGGAGGGTTCGCCAGGCAGGAGCCGGCCAGGGGCTCTGGAAAGCGGTGGTGGGTTGATGGATGGGTCGTGGGAGGTCGAGATGGGTCCTGGTGAGCGGTGGTGGGTCGTGGTGGGCGGTGCGCGGGGTGGGTCGCAAAGCCAAAACGCGCCGGGAGAGTCTTGCAGCTTGGTTCAGACGGGCTGAAGTGTCAGCCGGATGAGGAGGTAGCAGAACAGAGGGGCAGCGGGCAAGGCGTGGGAGGCCCGGGGGGAGGCAGGCAGAGGGCGGAGTTCGCGACGCGCTCAAGTCGCAACGACTTGCGCCTTTCAGGATCAGGGCCAGTCGCAGAGGGTCGGCAGCGTCAGAGGTCGATGTGCATGGACATCTTTTGCGAAAAGGTGGGCTGGAGTACAAAATGCTGTGAAGGTGGGTGGTGGGTAAGGGGGACAGGTGGTTTGCCGTGAAAACAAGCACAGAGGGGTGCAGTCAAGCAAAGGGGAGAGGGACAGTGGTGGGGGAATTAAGCGCGGATGAGTCGCGACGGAAGGCAAGGAGGTCCGTCTGAGGGATGCAACACGAGTCGGCGAAGAGGGTCTAGGAGGGTCGTCATGCGGGGGGGAGGCGCCAAGGGAACATCTACTTCTTCTCCTCCGAAGTCTCCTCCTTGGGCGCCTCCGCGCCCTCCTCAGCTCGCTTGGCGTGAACCTTCGAGAACAGGCCGAGCGAGGCGTCGAGAAGGGCGTCCTTCTTAGCCTTGATGTCCTCCGCAACACCCTCACCCTCCTGGCCCTTGGCGGCGACCTCGCGGAGCTCGTCAATCAGCTTCTGGACCGTCTCGACCTCGGCCTTGTCGAGCTGGTCCTTGAACTCGTCGAGCGACTTCTGCGTGTCGGTGCAAGTCGACGACGAGCCGACGGAGACCTCGATCAGCTCGCGCTTGGCCTTGTCGGCCTCGGCGTGCTTCTCGGCCTCGGCAACCTGCGCAAGCGGACAAGAGGGAGCGGTCAGTCACCCGCGAGCTCGCAACTGCGCTCACAAAGAACAAACGCACCATGGCCTCGATCTGCGAGTCCGAGAGACCGGACGACGAAGCGATCGTCATCGACTGGTCCTTGTTGGTCGCCTTGTCCTTGGCCGAGACGTTGACGATGCCGTCGGCGTCGATGTCAAACGTGATCTCGATCTGGGGGATGCCCTTGTGCGCCGGAGGGATGCCGGTCAGCTGGAAGTTGCCGAGCAGCTTGTTGTCGCGAACCATCGAGCGCTCGCCCTGGTAGACCTTGACCTCGATCGCGGTCTGGCCATCGGCGGCCGTCGAGAACGTCTGCGACTTCTTGGTCGGGATCGTCGTGTTGCGGGGGATCAGGGCCGAGAAGACACCGCCGAGGGTCTCGATGCCGAGCGAGAGCGGCGTGACGTCGAGCAGGAGGATGTCGGTGACGGAACCGGCGAGGACACCGGCCTGGATCGAAGCGCCGATCGCGACGGCCTCGTCGGGGTTGACACCCTTCGACGGGTCACGGCCAAAGACGTTCTTGACAGTGTCGATGACGCGGGGCATGCGCGACATACCACCGACGAGAATGACCTCGTTGACGTCCGAAGCCCTGCAAGAAAAAAACACAGTGCAGAGGTCAGTCCACGCTATTACCGCAGACAGGAACAAAATCAGAAAGGACGCACTTGACGCCGGCGTCAGAGAGAGCCTTCTTGCACGGGTCGACAGTCTTGTCGATGAGGCCGCCAACGAGCTTCTCGAGGTCGGCACGGGTCATCTTCTTGTTGATGTGCTTGGGGCCGGAGGCGTCGGCGGTGATGTACGGGAGGTTGATCTCGGTCGACGAGGTGGACGAGAGCTCGATCTTGGCCTTCTCGGCCGCCTCACGGATGCGCTGGATGGCCATGCGGTCGTCCTGGAGGTTGGTGCCGTGCTCCTTGGCGAACTCGTCGACGAGGTGCTTGACGAGGACAATGTCGAAGTCCTCGCCACCGAGGTGGGTGTTTCCGTTGGTGGACTTGACCTCGAACACACCCTTCTGCATCTCGAGGATCGAGACATCGAAGGTTCCTCCTCCCAGGTCGTAGACGGCGATGACGGCCGAGTCGCTCTTGTCGAGACCGTAGGCGAGCGCGGCGGCAGTGGGCTCGTTGATGACACGGAGGACCTCGAGACCGGCGATCTGGCCAGCGTCACGGGTGGCCTGTCGCTGCGAGTCGTTGAAGTAGGCAGGGACGGTGATGACTGCGTCGAGGGAAAGGAGCTCATGTCAGCACGCCGGTCAAGAGACCGCGCGGGAGAAACGAGCTTGAAACGCACCGGCGTGGTTGACCTTTTTGCCGAGGAACGACGAGGCGGTCTCCCTCATCTTCTGGACGACGGCGGCACCAATCTCAGCGGGCGAGTACTTCTTGCCGAGAGCCTCGACCCAGGCATCGCCGTTCTCGGGCGAGGGAACGAGCTTGTAAGGGACGTTCTTGATGTCGTTCTGGACCTCAGCATCCTTGAACTTGCGGCCGATCAGTCTGTGGCGACGAACGATGCAACGAAGGACAGGGAGGCAACGTCAGCGTTGCGAGGAAAGGCAAGGAAAAAGAGGATCGCCGCCGGCGACGTACCGCTTGGTGGCGAAGAGGGTGTTCTCCGGGTTGACGGCAGCCTGGCGCTTGGCGGGCAGACCGACGAGGCGCTCGCCCTCCTTGGTGAAGGCGACGACGGACGGCGTCGTGCGGCCTCCCTCGGCGTTCTCGAGCACTCGGGGGTTGCCGCCCTCCATGACCGACACGCACGAGTTGGTCGTGCCCAGGTCGATACCGATGACAGGGCCGTTGACCTTGCCGTTCGACATGGGGCGCGAGAGGAGAGGGGAGCACTGCACGGAGGGCGAGGCAGGTGGTGGCGACGGTCAGCTCACGACGAACGGGTCGACGACGCAAGAGGAAAAAAGTCGGTGGTGGGCCAGCCGACGTCTCGAGAACAAGAGAAGACTCACTCGGAGCGGGAGCCTCGAGGACGATGCCCGGGCGGAGCGGGTGACAGCGGCGAGCATGGCTGCGGAGCGAGAGAAGAGAAAGAGAGAGAGAGAAAGGGGTGGGTGGGGGGGTGTGGGTTGGTTGCTTGGATGGGCAGCTCGTGCAGGCGGACTTGTCTTTGCGCGGGCGGCCGTTCTCCGAAAGATCTGGAATCACGGCCGATGGCGTAACGAGCGTAAACAGCGTTTACGACCGCCGCGCCGCCCAGCAACTCCGCCCCGACACTTGTTACTTGTCCGTCCCCCCCCCCCGTCTGCGAGTCCCCGCTGCAAGCTCATGTCCGCGCCGTCTGCCCCCCCCCCCGCCGCCGCCGGTCCCGTGCCGTCCATGATGTCGTCCATCAAGCTCGCGCAGGACGGCAGCATCGAGATCGTCAACCAGCTTCTCCTGCCGTGCGTCCTGCTCGTCGCCGCGCTGCCCCCTCAACCCAAGTCTGCGACTGACGCCCTTGATGCGACAGGCACGTCGTCGTCTGGGAGAAGGTCGAGACGATCGAGCAGGCGTTCGACGCGATCAAGTCGATGAAGGTCAGCCAGGCTTCAAGCCCACACGCAGCCCACGTTCCCCGAACTGACCGACCCCCTGACTGCGCCCTCTCTCCCAGATCCGAGGCGCGCCGGCGCTCGCCTCGCTCGCGGCTCTCGCGCTGTCGCTCACCCTCGCGCAGGCGCTCGTCCAGACGCCCGCACCGGCGTTCCTCGCAACCCCGGATGCCTTCCTCGCCCACCTCACGCAGGCGACGTCGTACCTCAACTCGGCGCGCCCAACCGCCGTCAACCTCGGCGAGGCCATGAACCGCATGCTGGCGTGCGGGCAGGCCGCCGTCGCTAAGGGCGATGCCGTCGTCGCTTGTGTCCAGGCCGTCGTCGACGCCGGCCGCCAGGTCCAGGACGAGGACCTCGCGCGCAACATCCTCATGTCCGCCCACGGCGCCGACTGGATCGCCAAGGCGACGAGCAAGACGGGCGACATCCGCATCCTGACCGTCTGCAACACGGGCTCGCTCGCGACGAGCGGCATGGGCACCGCGCTCGGCGTCATCACCAACCTGCACCAGACGGGCCGGCTGGGCCGCGCGTTCTACACGCAGACGGCGCCGTACCACCAGGGCTCGCGCCTGACGTCGCTCGAGCTGCTGACGCTCCAGATCCCGGCGAAGCTGCTCGCCGACACGATGGTCGGCTCCCTCTTCCAGCACCACCAGATCGACGCCCTCGTCGTCGGCGCCGACCGCGTCGTCCGCAACGGAGACACCGCCAACAAGGTCGGCACGTACAACGCCGCCGTCCTCGCCAAGCGACACGGCGTCAAGGTTGTCATCGTTGCGCCGGAGACGACGGTCGACCTCGAGACGCCCGACGGCTCGCTGTGCGCCCGGCCATCTGACTTTGCGCGTGATATGGTCTTGCGCTGACCTGCTCCGCCCCTTCCCTCCACAGCATCCCCATCGAGCAGCGTCCGGCCAAGGAGCTCTGCACCATCTCGGGCAAGCTGCTGTCGGTCAACGGCGCGGCACAGCCGACGGACGCCGAGGGCGTGTCCCTCGCCAGCGTGCAGATCACGCCCAACGGCGTTGGCTCGCTCGACTATGCCCAGTGCTACAAGTTGCGTCCTCTCCCTCGCTGGTCCATGCGCCCCGAAGCTGACAGCGCCTGCCGCGCTGCGACGCAGCCCGGCCTTCGACGTCACGCCGGCAGAGCTCATCGACGCCGTCGTGACCGAGACGCGGGTCGTCGAGAACGTCGGCGGCAAGATCGACATGTCGCGCGCGTGAGCAGCAAAGCAGGGGCTGTTATCTTATCGCATGCGGTTCGCAGGGCTTGCGCTCGAGCTGAGAGCGCGCCAGGCTCATGAGCAGGGGTCGGATGAAATACAGGGTGGTGTGAGCTAGCAAACCAGGTTCGATCGAGATGGGAAAAGGCGGCGACAGCTGAGTGAAGTTGAAGAGCGAGGTGAGAGCGTGCGTGGGATCGTGAAGGGTGCGTGGAAATGTACAAAGGGGAGAGCAAATGCGGCCTAGGTGCAAAGAGGGGGGAGGGTCCATGGAAGGGGCTGAGGCGGACAAGACTGCGGGAGGGACGGGCTCAGAACGGCACGCTGCCCATCTCACCCGTCGCGAGCAGGTCGTCGTCAAACTGGTTCGGGTCGTCCTCGTCGACGTCGTCCTCCTCCCCGCGCCCGTCCTCGCGGTCGCCGCCCTCGCTCCCGGCCCGCCCGCCGTCGTCGTCGTCCAGGCTGAGGTCGTCCATCCGGTGCGAGAAGAAGTCGTCGCCGGGGAGCGAGCCGGGCATGCTCGACGCGCGCGCCCGCCGGCGCTCGTTCTCGCCCAGCTCCGACGCGGGCGAGTGCGGGTGGCCGCCGGTGCCGTCGGCGGACGCACGGTCCTCGTCCTCCTCCGACAGCTCAGAGTCGGACGTGAGCACGGGCCCGAACAGGGGCGACGACGGGCCGGACGACGTGCTCTGGTGGCGCGTGTGCCGCGGCGGGCCCTCGGACACGGGCGTCGTCGCGCGCGACCCCCGCAGCGAGCCCGTCAGGTTCCGGAAGACGCTCAGGCGCGAGCTCGTGTCGGATCGGGCAGACAGTGCGGGCGACGGCGGGGACAAGTCGGGCAAGTCGACGTCGATGAACGAGTCGTTGCGCCAGTAGTTGAAGTCGCTGAACTCGGGCACCGATCGCACGTGCACCGGCGGGAACATCTGGTCCACGAGGTCGTTCATGAAGATGTACCTGCGCCCGCGAGAAGAGGAAGGACGGAGGTCAGGCGGGATGCATCAGCTTGCACAGGGAGCGAAGATGGGACGCACGACGACCGGTGGCCGGCGAGCTCAAGCAGCTCCATCCGCACCTCACCGTTCGAGTCGATGGTGAAGATGCGCGAGCTCGGGATGTTGACGCTGCGGTACGACATGGCGTCGGTGATACGGTTACCAAAGCCGGCGTAGAAGGCCGTCTTGCCTGGCCCAAACAGGCGCTGGATGTCGCGCAGGCAGGCCATCTTGAAGACCTCGGGCTTGCGGAGGATGACCTCGCTGAGCGGGCAGTCAGTCATCGGCACACAGAGCGCCGGGAAGGAGAACAGGAACGCACCGATGCAGCGAGGTCATCAGTCGGTCCGGGCTCATGATGACGGGCCCCTCAGGCAGCTGGTACTTGCCCTGCTGGATGTTGCGCAGGTAGTCGCGCGTCGAGTCGGCCTGGCCGATCGCACGCGAGGTTAGGTACATCATCTTGTAGCCGTTCTTGACGATGTCGGTGTAGAGCTTTGCGACGCCGAGGTGCGTCCAGTCGCGGCCGACGGCGTTGAACAGGTGGCCCAGTGCGTCCGACCTAGACGACGAGTCAGTCAAGGTCAGCGATATCGAATGCAGTGTGAAGGAGGACAAGACACACTTGGTGATCGTCCCGTCGATGTCAGAGATGACGATGTTGTCGTCCGCGTCCCAGAGGAAGATGCGGGCCGAGCACGTGGCCATGCCCGAGTACGAGCTCGTGACGCTGAACGTGACGGTGTTTGCGCCCTTCTTGAGCCCGAGTGCCTTGAGCTGTTGCGAAGACAGCCGGAGCGACTTTGCAAAGTGCGTCGACGACGACGGGGGTTGGGCGCCGCCGCTGGACGAGATCGACGGCTCCCCAGACGGGTGCGCAGCCGGCTCGGGCGGCTCAGAGTACGACCGCAGCACCTCCGCCTCGACCTGCGCGTCCAGCGCAGAGTCGATTGGGATGTCTCCGTCGTCCGCGCTCGGAAACGGGGTCCCTCCTGCTGATCCCCTGCCAGAGCCTTGCCCGCCAGCTGTCGTCATCGTGTCCGCGAGGTTGGCCTTCTCAGGGTCGACCGCAAACGGCACCTCCTTCGTCGGCAGGTGGTCCTCCTTCAGGTCCTTCTCGGCGTCGCCAGCCGCGGAGGGTCCCAGCGGCGGAGAGGGAGGAGGGGAGGGATAAGGCTGGCGGAGGGTCTCGGACGAGGGCGCCTGCGTCATGGGCGCGGATGACGCGCCTGCGCTCGGCGACGACGCGTCCAGGTCGAGGAACTCCGGCTCGTCCTGCAAGCCCGCCACAATGTTAGCGAGCCGCTTTGTGAATCGGAAAGGAACGCTGTGAACGCACAGAGGACGGCGACGGCGCGCGTTGCTGGTCGACGACGCCGAACCGCTCGTCCTTCAGCCGGCGGCCGGCTGCGACCACCCCCTCCTCCTTCGGCGGCGACGGCAGCGGATTCGTCTTGTTCCCATCGGGCGGCGAGGTTTGCGTGTTGGTTTGTGGCTGCTTGCCGGGCTGCGGTGGTGGACCGGCGGAGGTCGTACGAGAAAGAAACGACGTCAGGGGCAAGCACGTGAAGGCGCGCGCCGAGCCACGAGGGGTTGCGGCGGAGAGGAGGACGAGCGGAGGCACGCACCTCGGTCGCCTGCATCAGCGGGCTCGTCAACAGCTCGTCGGGAACGTTCTCGTCCGTCTCGACGACAAAGAACGCCTCGCCGGCGTCCCCAACCTTCATGAAGAACGGCACGGGCTGGTTGTTGACGGTGAGCGTCACCCGCTTCTCGCCCGCGCGGAGGACCTGCAGCTTGCCGAACCGGACGTGGAACGGCGAGCACATGAGGGTCGACTCGTCGCCGGGCGTCTGCGAGCGAGGTGCACGGTGAGGGCGTCAGCCTGCGAGAAGGACGTGGGGGGACGAGAGACAAGCAGCAGGCGGACGTACATCAGCCTCGCGCTCGACGACGATCACATCGATGGCGCCGGTGAGGGTGGCTGGGTTGATGCCCGAGTAGTACTGGTACGCCCGTGAGAGGTACTGCGAGGCAGACGAAGAAGAAGCGGCGCGTCAGGGAGGCTGGGAGGGCTCGAAGGGAGGAAGGGTTCGGGGCTGACCTGCATGATGCGCGGCGGAGGGGTCAGCGGCCGTCACCGGGCGGCGGTTCGAGGGGGGGGGGGGGGGGGGGGGGGGGGGGGGGGGGGGGGGGGGGGGGGGGAGGGGGCGGCTGCGGGGCTTGCGCTGGGAGGGAGAGACGGTGGGCTGACGCTTTTGGTCTGGACGCGCAGCACTCGTGGTGATCTCCCCTTTCCCTTTTCGGCTTTCGACCTTTCCCTCGCTCGTCTTCCGGTCCGCGCATCTGCTCAGATCGTACTCTTGCCCCTGCCTTGCTCTGCAACTGCATCTGCATCATCTCGTACTTAGTCACCTGCCCCTCCCACCTGTACACTTTATGCGCGCCTGCCAGTCGCGCCCTTGCCCTTTTGTGGATCGCCCCATCGGAAGCCTCGCTGCTGAGCCCATGCAGCCGTGTCCTTCGGATCTCTGAGCGCTCTGGGCTGGCTGCGCCCGAGGTGGAAGGCATCTCGAGGTTGCGAGTGTCCGAGTTCTGCTCATGCGTCGTACGTACACCTTCCGGACGTCGCCGGCCGGCGGGGGGGCGCGAGCGGAGGAGCAAGTCGGAAGCGCGCTTTCCTCGTCGACACGATACCATCTCCCCTCACCTAGACAGTAACGACACGATGCCGACCATCCTCCTCACGGGCGCGTCCAAGGGCCTCGGGCTCGCGGTCCTGACGCTCCTCCTGCGTTCGCCCTCGCTCGCCGCCACGGCGTCCGCTTCATCGCCCGCCAACATCATCACCGTCTCGCGCTCGCTCCCCGCTGAGCTGCTCGCGCTCCGGGACGAGTTTGCCGGACGGGTCGAGTGCGTGACGGGCGATGTGTGCGACAAGGCGACGATGCAGCGGGCAGTGGCGAAGGCGAAGGAGCGGTGGGGAGGGCTCGACTCCGTCATCCTCAACGCGGGCATCCTCGACCCGCTCGGCAAGATCGCGGACGTCGACGTCGTCCGTCCCCCCCTCCTTCTCTCTGTGTCCTTCGCAAGGTGCCCACCGAGCTCACCCCGCCTGCCGGCGCGCTTTCTCTGATCAGGACGCCGTCAAGCAGCACTTTGACACCAACTTCTTCTCCCTCATCACGGCGATCCAGCTCGCGCTCCCGCTCCTGCGCGCGTCGAAAGGCTCGATCGTGCTCGTCTCGTCCGGCGCGGCCGAGCGGGGCTACACCGGCTGGGGCGCCTACTGCGCGGGCAAGGCGGCGATGAACTCGCTCGCGAGGACGCTCGGCGCGGAGGAGGAGGACGTGCGGACGGTCGCCGTCCGACCGGGTGTCGTGGACACGAGCGTGCGTTTTCCTTCTTCTTACCTCTCCCTCCCCCCCCCCCCTCTCCCCCTACACTCCACTTTGCCCGCTTGGTGAGGCTGCCGCTTCGCCCTCATGCAAAAGCTGACGACGGCAGCTTCCACCCGGGGGCGCAGATGCAAACCCTGATCCGGTCGGTCGGCCAAGCCCACATGTCCGCGGCGGACCACTCCAAGTTCACGTCGCTGCACACGTCGGGCGAGCTGCTGCACCCTGCCGAGTGCGTCCCTCTCCCCCCCTCCCCCCTCTCTCCCCCCCCCCCCCCTCCTCCCTCTCCCCTTCGCCGCTGACCCATCGCGCGCATACAGCCCAGGGTACGCGCTCGCAGCGCTCGCGCTCAAAGGCCCACCCGCCGCCTGCCAGCCCGGCGCGTTCCTCTCGTGGAACGCGCCCGCGCTCGACGCGTACCAGCGGCCGGAGGGCGAAACGTACTGAGCTGGCGGCTGTTTTCTTCCGCGCGAGGCAGGCCCGGGGAGGGGGGGGGGGGGGGAGTGGGAGGTTGGGGGGATCGCATGCGACTGCAAAGCCGGCCGACGCGCTTTGGCGCTCGCTGGGAGACGAGGCTGCGCGCGGTGCGATACGGCCGCCGTTCGCCTGCCCGCCCTACTCCCGCAGCGCGACTCTGACGAAGCAAGCGGGACAAGCAGGCAGGCAGGCGTCGGCATACATACAACATAAGTCGCCTCTTCATCAGCGCAAGCTAGATCCTTCCCCTCCCCCGCCCCTCCCCCCCACCTCCCTTCACGCGACCGGCTGCTGCGCGGGTTGCTCGTCGTACTGCTGCAGGTCGAGCGTGAGCGCGCGCGACGAGTTGACGTCCTGGTCGCGGTAGACGCCGACGAGGGCGTTTGAGCGCTCGTAGAGCGTGCTAGGGAGCGTAGCGAAGACGGGGGGGGGGGGGTCGTCAATTTCGATACGGCAGGGCAAAGACGGGCTGCGAGAGGATGGAGGGAAAGGGCAAGACCCCCGGGGGGAGGGAGGGAGCGAGACGCACTCCTTGAGGCTGATCACGAGGAACTGGAACGCGTCGGACGAGTGCTCGCGCAGGTACCGCGCGACGCGCGTGACGTTGGTGTTGTCGAGCGCGGCGTCGACCTCGTCGAGCACGAAGAACGGCGCGGGCCGGTAGCTGGCGCGCGCAAGTAGGGGGGGTGGAGCGTCAGCGGAGAGGCGTTCGAGCTTCGAAGAGGGCGGTCGAATACAGGGTAAAGGAGGAAGGGGGGGGGGGGGGGGGGGGGGGGCGCGGCC
>MVAM01000080.1:34142-68989 GCA_014825675.1 Cystofilobasidium ferigula | reverse complement strand
GGGGGGGGGGGGGGGGGGGGGGGGGGGGGGGGGGGGGGGGGGGGGGGGGGGGGGGGGGGGGGGGGGGGGGAGGAAGGGGGGGGGGGGGGGGGGGGAACGAAAAGGCGGGACGAGGGGCGATGAGGAGCGGAGGACGGAACGGGCGAGCTGGCGGAAGGCGGGGGGCGGCGTGTGAAAAAGGGGAGACGGGGCAGGAGCTACGCCGGCCTCCAGAGGCTCTGGAGCCGAGCCCCGCCCCCCCCCCCCCCCTCCCCCTCCGCTCAGCCGAGGTTGATGTCGTTCAGCGCGACCGCGACGCACGCCCTGCTCGAGGTCAGCGCGCGTGCGTCAGCCTTCGTCACGGACAGAGAGCTGGCAAGGAAGGGACGCGTGCGGTCTGGGAGGGAGGCGGGGGTTGGAGGGAGGGGGACGGGGGGACGCACCGGTGGTGACCGTTGTATTGGCGGACGGTCTCGCCCGTTGCAAGCTCCCAGAGGCGGGCGACGTGGTCGGACGAGGCTGGAGGCGCGGCGCGTGGGGCGAGCGGTTTCGGTCGTCAGTTCTGCGCTCACTCGACGTCCTCTTCAAGCTCGACGCCGGACAGCTTCGGAGCATAAAGCGACGGGCGGGAGGGAGAAGCGCGGTAAAAGGCAGCGACGCACCGGTGACGAGGTACGCCGAGTCGGCCGAGAAGGCGCAGTCCCACACCCAGCGCTGGTGGCCCTCGAGCACGCGCTCGAGCCGGAACTCGAACCCGTCCGTCGCCCAGATCTTGACCGTCTTGTCCGCCGAGCACGTCGCGAGGTGCCTGAGGGTTTCGCCCGGTCGCGCTCGGACGTCAGCCCTCGCGCCGCGCGCGACGAAAGCGAGAGGAGGCAAAAGATAGGGAAGGAGGGCGACGCACTTGACGTCGGGACTCAAAAGGACCTTGGTGATGTACTTTCCGTGCGCCGCAAACATCGTCACCGGCTGCAGGTCCGTGTCGGACCCGGGCTCGAACTTCCACACGTACACGTTGCCCTGTTCGACAGCGGGTGAAGGGCCCGTCAGCGAAGGGGCGGAAGGACAAGGAGGTGGAAAGGGCCAGCCGACCTTGTTGTTGCCCGCGACGAGCATCGAGCCGTCCGAGGCGATGGAGACGGAACGGATGGGGACGTCGGCGTCCGGCACCTGCAATCAACCCGTCACGGCACCCGCGCGCAAGGCATCAGCGCCCACTTGCCTCGCCCCGAACGACGAAGGCCAGGCTGCGCACCAGCTCGTGCGTGCAGCTGTTCTCCGCCAGGTCCCACACCTTGACGCTCCCGTCCTGGTCGCAGCTGACGAGCTCGCCCTGGTTGGGGTGGATGACGACCTCGTTGACGGGCGCCTTGTGGTCGTAGTTGCGCTGGATGTGGCTCGTGCGCGTGTCCCAGATCTTGAGGCTGTGGTCCTCGGACGAGGTGACGAGCCACTTGGACTCGCAGTGGAACGCGAGCGACGTCACGTTTGCGGTGTGGCCCTCGAACGTCGCGATCTGCAGGGTCCCGAAAGCGGCGGGCGCAGGAGATGGCGGCAGGGAGGGGAGGCAGGTCAGCTCGAGGAGCGCGACGGGGCGGCCAGAGGAGGAGAGGACCCACGGGCGTCGCGTTGGCTGGGTTCTGGATGTCGTACAGCCTGCCCAAAGGTGGGTTCCAGGCGAGCGCGAGCAACGAAGTCAGCATGGGTGGCTCGAGAGCGCGAAGAGGGAGGCGAGGAGGAGGAGGAGGAGGAGGAGCACGACGACGCACCGGACGAGCGTATGGCCCGCCGCAGCGAGGATCTTCTTGTCGGGCGAGATGGCGAGCCTCGTGATCTGCTTCTGCTCGGGGCGGCACACCGCAACGGACGGGAAGCGCAGGTCAGGGGAGAGGAGGCGGGCGAGACCAGACAAGCAACGCCTGGGACGGACAGAGTCGGCGTTCTGGATCGTCCGGCCGCAGATGCCGGACCAGGCCTCCCAGAACTTGATCGTGTGGTCGTCTGGTGGCGGCGGCGGGGGGGAGAGGGAGGATCGACCATCGTCAGTCAGCTCCGGCGGGCGTGTCGAGGGATCAAGGCAGGGACCGACAGCCGGCGGTGACGAGGACGACCGACAGGTCCTGCTGCTGCTGCTGTTGCTGAGCATGCTGCTGCTGCTGAGCATGCTGCTGCTGCTGCTGCTGCTGGGGATGGACGGCGGCCATGGCTCGAGCTTGCTTGCTTGCTGTGCTCTGGATGGGATGCGACGGACGACGGCGCGACGATGCTCTCCTCCATCCCATCCCATCCTATGCCGTCCCCCCCGGTCGCCTACCTCGGCCCGGCCGGCACCTACTCGCACCAGGTCTGCTTTTCCCCCTCCTAAGCTCGTCCGTCCGCCGCTGACCCGACCCGTCGCCCCCCCCCGCCCAGGCCGTCCTCGACCGCTTTGACCGGCACGCCGCCGAGCTCGTCCCCTGCCGGACCATCGCCGGTAGAGCCACCCCGCTCGTCCCTCCGCACAGACCTCTTGACAGCTGACGCCTGGCCGCATCGTCCCTCCCGGCCCGGCAGACGTCTTCCACTACGCGCCCGCCGACCGCTCGACCGGACACTATGCGCTCCTGCCGTTCGAGAACTCGAAGAACGGCATCGTGCTCGAGACGCTCGACCTGCTGCTCGCTGCCCCGCCCGCCGCCGCCGCCGCCGCTTCCTCCTCGTCCTCGGCGAGCGCGGCAGACGAGAGCACGAGGGCATGGCGCATCGTCCAAGAGCTCCGGGTGCGCGTCAGGCACTGTCTGATCGTCCGCGAGGACTTCAAGGGCCGGCTGGACGAGCTCGAGTGGGTCAAGTCGCACGAGCAGGTGCGTTCGTTCCCTTCTCGCCTCCCCCCTCCCTCCCTTTTTCCCCGGGCGACTCGTTGCTGACGAAGGAGAGCGCCAACGCCCCGCCCAGGCCCTCGCCCAGTGCCAACGCTTCCTCACGTCGGCCCTGCCGCAAGCGAAGCGCATCCCGGTGCCGAGCACGGCCGGCGCAGCGGCGAGCCTGCGCGAGCCCGGCGCCGACCGCGGCGCGGCCGTGTGCGCGCGCGGCGTCGTCGAGGTCATCCAGGGCTTGAGGGTCGAGCGGGAAGGGGTGGAGGACATGACGGGTGCGTGGAGCCTTGGATCGGAGGCGCTGGCAAGGGGATCGGGGAACAGGGAGGGCGACCGCCTTCACCCCCCCCCTTTCCCTGTCCTGCAACCCTTGGCCCTGCGTCATCAACCCTCACCCTCTTCAAGTCCCCTGGTCACTGACTCTACCTCCGTCTGCGCTCGACCGAACAGGCAACACGACGCGCTTCCTCCTGCTCTACACGCCGCCGCCGCCGCCCTCGTCCGCGCCCTCCAGCTCCCGCGCGACCGCTCCCCCGCCCAGCCCCTCCGCACCGGCCCTCTCGGCGGCGGCCGCCGGCACCCCTCCATCACCCCCGCAGATCCACCTGTACGCCTACCGCCCGCCCCGGCCGTCCTGCCCGTGCTTCGCGCCCCCGCGCGCGCTCACCGCCCGCTCGAGACGGGCGCCGGTGCTGCGCGCGGTCGACCGCCGGCCGGCCGGCGACGGCGGGGACGTGTACCTCGTGGCGTTTGAGGTGCTGCCTGGGGGCGAGGGGCTGGAGGAAGAGGGTGAAGGGCCGGTGCGGGGGTTGGAAGAGGAGGAGGAGGAAAAGGACGGGTGGAGGTGGATCGGCGGGTGGGACGCGTTCGACGGCGGCGGGGGCGAAGGCGAGGAGGGCGGCGTTGACGGGCAGGACACGACGGACGGATGCGCATGAGACCTGGCGGCCTTGGGTCCAAACCGTTGGGCGAGCAAGCGAACGGGCTCGAGTGGACCGTCGTCGTCGTCGTCGTCCACCGGCAGCGGCGTCATCATCTGCTGCTGCTCGATCCCCATCCAGTCCCATCCGGTCCGATGCCATGCCATGTCCCCTCCCGTCGTTCGCGCCGTCCCGCTCCTCGCCCGCCGCACCATGTCCGCCTCCGTCCAGCAGCCCAAGGTCCTCAGCGCCACCCCGCTCGAGACGAGCGATGCCAAGTGGCTGGCGCTTCGCAAGCTCGACTGGGTCGACCAGGACGGCAAGCAGGTAGCGTCTCTTCCCGCTCCCTATCTCCCCATTCGCCGCCGCCGCCGCCGCCGCAGCCTCCAAGAAGACCACGCTGACCTCAAGCTCCTCGCTCCGCGCCGCAGCGCGCCTGGGAATGCGCCAGCCGCAAGACGCGCGCCAAGGGCGGCGTCGACGCCGTCGCGATCCTCGCCGTCCTGCACGCGCCCGGCAAGCCCACGTCGACGCTCGTGATCGAGCAGTACCGGCCGCCGATCGGCAGGTTCGTCGTCGAGCTGCCGGCGGGGCTGATTGACGAGGGCGAGCAGCCGGCGTGCGTCCCGCGGCCTTGCCTCCTGCTGCTTGCTGCTGCTTGCTGCTCCTCCGAGGGCGCAAGGCAGCAGTCACTCCTTCGAACTTCTCTCGCAAACGACAACTGACGCCCAGCCTTTGTCCCGCCCTCCATCGCAGCGAGACGGCCGTCCGCGAGCTGCGCGAGGAGACGGGCTACGGTGGCGATTCGCCCGCCTCGGGCAAGGTCGCCGTCCGCGACGTCTCGCCCGTCTCGGTCAACGACCCGGGCATGACCGACGCCAACATGCACTTGGTGACGCTCGACGTGCAGCTGCCCGAGGGCAAGCTCGAGCCGCCCAAGGCCGACCTCGAGGAGGGAGAGCACATCGTTTGTCCGCATCTCTCTCTCTCTCTCTCTCTCTTTCGCTCTGTCTCTCTCTTGGCCTCCTCGGAACGCGCGCGAAAGGAGGAGAAAAGGACTGACGCACAGCAACCCCTCCTCGTCGGCCGCTGCTGCAGGTAACCCGCATCGTGCCCCTCGCCGAGCTGTACAAGACGCTGCAGGAGTACGACGCCAAGCCCGACTTCACGGTCGACGCTCGGCTCGCGCATCTCGTGCGTCCCCCCCTCCCTCTCTTCCCTCCTTCCCCCCTTCCCCCCTCCCCAATCCTCTCGCTGCCCCCACCCTCTCGTGGCTGGTAAAACACGAGTGTGCGCGGCGGACTGACTTTGACTTGCAAATGGGGCAGGCGTACGGGCTCAGCTTGACCAAGTCGCTCGGCCTCTGATTCTCCTCTGCCCCTCTCCCCCCCCCCCCCCCTCTCTTCCCTGCCCCCGTCTGCCGATCGACGTTGTACAGTACCGCACAGCAGCGCATCGCTGCTGGAAGCCGGAGCCCAATGGCATGGCCTTCGCCTCTCCCTGACGCTCACCGGCGCCACTTCCGCTCGAAGCCCAGGCAGGCGAGACTCGAACGGGGGGAAAAACGGCATGTCAGGATCGCCCGGGGAGGCGTGCGGGGGTCGGGGTCCGTGGCGCGGCCGGCGCGCTTTGGGAGGAGCTCTCGTCGTCCTTTGAAGGGGGGGGGGGGGTTGAAAGGGGGTAGCGCGAAATCGAAAAGGGGGGCATGACGGAGGTCAGAGAGGCATGGAAGCGGGAGGGAGGGGCATGAGTGTATGTCGTGAGTGTTCTAGCTATCCTGCGCGGACGCGAGAGGTGAGAGGAGGGGAGTTGTGACGGGGCCCGCCCGCCTAGTAGTCGAATTCGAGCGCCGGGTTCTGCAAGGCGACGGGCTTCTTCTTCCGCCCGAAGCTGAGCCCCTTCCACCGCCTCGCCCCGGGTTTCTCCTCCTTCCCGCCCTCAACGGCCGTCATCCCGAGCGCGGAAAACGCGCGCCCACCGCCGCCGATGACGCCGACCCCGTCCGGCCCCCACAGCGCAGTCGTGTCCGTCCTCATGGACGCCATCGAGCAGGGCGTGCCCGAGCACATGCGCTCCCGCTCGAGCGCGGCTCGGTTGAACGCCGGCTGCGGGTCGCCCTTGCTGTGCGCGCCGGCGGAGGGGTGAAATAGCGACCGCAGGCCGTCGGAAAGGGACGGCGTGCCGCGGTGGTGCTTCGACCCGCGCGCCGCCGGCCCCGGCTTGCGCTTGTCCCGCATCGAAGCGCGCGGGCCGAGCGTCCCGTCGCGCGCGGCGGCGGGCTCGTGCGTGCCCACGTCCGAGAGGGGGACGAGCGCGACGGGCGGCGGGGACCGGGGCGTGAGGGGTGGGAGCGTGCTGAATGACGACGGCGTCGGCGGCGGCTGGGCCTGCGCCGGCGCGGTCGGCGACGCCGTCGGTCGCCCGTCTTCGCCCCCGCCGTTGGACGTCGGGGTGGGCGCACGAGATGCGACAGCGTGCTGCGTCTTGACCAGGATCTGCGACGCGCGGACGTACGCCGGCTGCTGCTGCTGCTGCTGCTGCTGGTCCTTATTCTCCCTTCCCCTCTCGCGCTCCTTCTCTTTCCCCCCAGTCCCTCTCAGCGCAGCCCGGATGTTCTTGATACTCTTGAGCCTGAGGAGCGACGACCTGTGTTTGATCGGGGCGTGCGCGCTCCCGGGCATCGGAGGGGGAGGCGCGGCGGACTCGGGCGGCGGGAACTTGAGGAACGACAGGCGCTCGGTGGGGAGGGCCGACAGGGCCGGGTCGAACTCGGGGTCGTGGGCGGCCTGGAAGAGGGCGAGGACTGAGGATCGCGTGTTCAGGGGGCGGCGGCGCGCGAAAGAGGGCAAACGTCAGTTCGAGAACACGTCGTGCAGGGAGATCGCGCGGAACGCACGCTTCGACCTGGATCGCTTCAGACGGGTCGACCGCGGCTGCTCGTCCTCGCGCCGAACGACCGGGGGCCCAACGAAGTGAACTGTCTCGTACGCCCTGCCTCCCTCCAGCTGCGCATCTGCACCCGCACCGGCCGCACCGACGACCCTGTGCGCGGGGCTCGAGAGGCTCCTCGCGAGTGCCGGCGAGCCCGAGATGCTCTCCGGCACGTCGGCGAGCCCGCGCCCGCCGGGGAGGAACACGGGTACGCCGTTCAGCACCGTTCGGGAGGGCGTGACCTTGAACGACGGCGAGAGGACGTGCGACCCGGGCGCGAGCCGCCCGTGCTTGGACGGCGTGGAGAGGTACGACTCGGACTGGGAGGGCTTGTGCCGGCGCGGGCCGCTTGGGGGCGGTGACGCTGCTGCTGCGGCGGCGGCGGCGGTGCGCGCGTGCACGGCCGTGCGCGTCTCTTCGACGAGGCGGTCGACGTTGCGCACCCACTGCAGAGACAGTCGTCCATCAGCAGACGGGCGTCAGCGCTCGTGAGCTCTGAGGAGCCAAGTGGCGAAGGAGCGCACGAGAGAGATTCGGTCGAGCTTGGTGTCGACGCCCGCATTCTCCGACGCCTGTGCAACATTGACCGACGGGAGGCTCGCCTCGGCTGCTCGCACAATCGGTGGATCAACGCGCAATCTTCAAAGGGTCAGCAAGAGATGGAGACTCACAGACGCGTGGCGTTAGCGTCTGGTAGCTCACGCTCGGACGAATGCTCTGCGTGGCGCCAAACGTCTGATGCTTGTGCCCCTGCTCGGCCGTCGACGCTGCACAACGCAAGGACGAAGGCGATGAGCGCAGGTATAAGTGATGGAGAGCGTGGAAGACGCACGGTGACCGGAGTCGACCTCGTGCATGCCCGAGAGACCGACGACGGACTTGTGGCGCGCATGACGGGTGCTGTCGTCGGGGCTGAGGTCCCCGGAAGACGAGGGGACATCTGAGAGATACCAAAGCGGCTTGCGGATCGGCCGTTGTCCTGATGAGGGAGGGGTTGGAAAGCGAAAGACGTACGGGTCTGACGCCTTTTCTCGTCCTCCGCCGTGCGAGGATGGACGTTCTCCTTCCCTCCCTCCACGACCGTCGCCCTCGGCGCAGCCCGCAACCGCAAGTTGGAGACGTCCACGAAGGTCCTCTCCGGCCGCTTCCAGCCCCTCAGCGCATCCGCCGAGGCGCGCGTCGACGGCGCAGCAGCGGCTGCGCGCATAGGCTCGTCGCCCTCCACGAGGATCGAGACCTCGGACACGCTTGCGGACGACGTGTCCGGCCGGGCTTGCGACGGCGACGGTGAGGGCACGCCAGGGGACGCAGTCGACGTGGGCGAGGGTGAGGGCGTCGGCCGGTGCGAGGCGAGCCGGGCAGTGCTGGTCGCTGCGACGCGCGAGGAGGCGGTGGTGGAGACGATGGGGTTCCGGCGTGGGGAGGAGGCGACGGCCGTCTTCCTAGGCGACGTGTGCACTGTGCAAGCTCGGAAGATGTCAGTGGGAAAGCTTGATCGCCCATGGGAGACATACGGACCTTTGACCTTGACCGCCTTGCCAGCCCTCAGCCGTTCCCTAGCCGAGCTTGAGTCCTTCGCCGACTTACCCTCGTTCGCCGCGCCTCGCTCCTCGGCCGCCGCCGCGAGCCGATCGCTGCTCTTCTCGTACTTGAGGAAGCTCAGACCCTCCTCCTTCCTCCGCCCGCCAGTGCCGCGGCCCATCGCGAACGCCGGCGCACCCGTACGGACGACCTTCTTGGGCGGAGATGCCGTCTTCTTCTCCCGCGGGCCGGAGGCGTCCGATGAGTCTGTCGCTGTGCGCGAGTGGGCGGGCCGGGCCGGGGAGAGGGGGGCGTGCGGAGGGGCTGCCGCGCGGACGGGCGGGCGGGGGAGGTGCGTCCGGTCTGCGAGAGGGTGAGTGCAGCACGACGTAGTCAGCATAGGCGCCCATGCAAGGCAGTGTAGGAGGACGTACGGCGCTCGAGGGCGGGGGCGGGGTCGCGCAGCGCGTGATGCTTGACTGCCTGAGCTGCGGTGAGGCGCATGCTGTCGACTGGGTGCGTCATGCCCTTGAGCAGCTCCTCCATTCCTACCCGACTCGACAGAGCTGTCAACTTCTCTTCAGGTCGACGACAAGGGAGGGGAGGAGCGCACCTTCGGACATCTCCCATTTGCCGATCCATGCGCCCGCGAGCGTCCGGGCGTAGTACACCTCGAGCTCCTCGGCAGAGGAGAACTGCTCGGCCTCGGACTGTTCGAACGGCGTACGACCGCTGAGGATCTCGAAGCAGGTGACGCCGAGCGACCAGACGTCCGCCGTCCGCTCGTCGTGCCGCATCCCGCGCGCCCGGCTCGCGCTGAGGTACTCGGGCGTGCCCCACGAGATGGTGCTGATAAACGGCTCGGCGTGCTCAGCCGGGTCCCAGCGCTGACATGCCACGAGATGGAGCGGGTCGTCAGCGCACGTGTAAGAGGGACGAGCTGCAGGGAGAGACTAGGACGGACAGTCGCGAAGCCGAAGTCGACGAGGACGGGGATGTCGGAGGCGGAGAGAAGGACGTTCGCCGGCCTTTGTCGTGCAAGGGAGAAGCGTCGACAACGAGCGCCTGGGGAGACTGAAGAGAGGAGGAGGAGGATTGAAGGACGCACTTGATGTCGTTGTGCGCGACGTAGTTCTCGTGCAGGTACCGGACGCCGTCGATCAGGCCCTTGAAATACTTGTGCGCCTGCTCCTGCTCGACCATGCCACCTTCTCCCGTCAGCTCTGACCTATAAAGGAGGAATAGGGTGGGAACGCACCTCGGGGATGGAGACGGGCATAACGCGCTCGCAGTACGGCATCGTGACGAGTGCGTAGCTCGGCGTGATGACGAACGCCTCAAAGTCGATGAGGGACGGGTGCTTGGCCGGGAGCGAGCGCAGGACCTTCATCTCGTTCCATCTTTGACGTTTGCCGCGAGGGGAGGTCGAACGAGGGAGGTTAGCGTGGGTGTGTGGAAAGGGGTGGCACAAAGGAAGAGGGACGCACAGGGCGCGCACGCGGGCGGCGGTTGTCGGCGTCTTGGAGCGGTGGACGAGCTTGATGGCGATCTGTTCGACGCAGCGAGACAAGAGTCGGGTGTGGGTTGGCCGTTTCGCGAGGGAAAGGTGGGAGGAATGGTCGAGAATTGAGGTCAGGGCGGAGGAGCGCACCTTCTCGCCAGGGTTGTGCAGCTTGCGCTTGCAGAGCCAGACGCTGCCCCAGTTTCCGAAGCCTGGTCGCACAGCAGGTTCAGCGTGCCAGCAGCGCGAGAAGGAGCAGGCGGTGGAGACGCACCGATCTCGCGCGAAAACGTGTAGGCCTCGCTGAGCTCGAGGTCCGTCAGGCTGAAGACGTGGTCCTCGCCCTGCTGCTTGCGCTCGACCCGCCTACGCTCGTCCTCCACCGCAAGAGCAGGAGGTACGACCCTGATCCGCGGCGCGGGCGCGGGCGACGGCGTCGGCTGGGGCGGGTTGGGCGAGGCGGACCGCGAAGCGGCGCGGTTGTTGGGCGAGCGCGAGGGCAGACGTCGGTGGGACGAAGCGCGGCGGAGGGCCTTGGTGGTTGACGCGGCCGAGGGTGGCGAGGGAGAGATTGGTACACCGGCGTGCGAGACGCTCGGCGTGAGGACGAGAGAAGAGGAGAGCATGGCGGCTTCGGCAGCGACGACGGACGTCCTTGCTGTTGCTGCTGATCCTGCCCTGGCGATGCCGTGCGTTCATCCCAAGCGCCCGCCCCGGAAAAGATCAGCAAGCGCGTGAGCTCTGTGTTGAGCGACAAGGGCCGAGCGAGCGCGACGACAGAGGAGCGAGTGAAGGGCACCGTTCGGAGAGAGAAAGGGGGAACGGGCGTCATGCATCGAGACAGGGGCCAGCTGCTCGAAGTAGGGACCGACCGTGGGCTGCGGATGCTCGGGCCAGCGAGGACTGTCAGCACTGAAGAGAGGACGACGGTGAGCTGTCAGCTGCTGCAAGGGACCGGTCGGGCAGGGCTGCAGGAAGGAAGTCGGAAGGGTGCGCGTCGACGTCGAGGCCGCCGCCGATCATCAGATTCGGGGGAGCGCGCGCAGCAGCCCGGCTTTCAGCTCGAGCTTCTTTGATCTGCCTGTCCTTCCCCTCGGACGGTGACAGCCTCTCGTTTCGAAAGAAAAAAAAAAAGACTTCGACAGGCAGCTGGTTCTACCGAAGGACGTCCTGCAGAGGGGCGTGGACCGAGCAGACGTCGCTCTGGCCGTGCGCCGCCTTACTCGCACCCGACCTTTCCCGCCCTTCCTCTGGCGCTGATCATCTGAATCTCGGCAGCCTGCCAGTCATGCGCGCTACCAGGCCATGGATCATCGTCGACCGCACTCAGCATAGCCAGCGTTACGTTGGAGTCGTGCGGAGGTGGAGGGTTGGACCTGCAGTCGGATCGACACACCCCTGTCGAGCTGCTGTTACTGAGCCCGTTGAGGCCGCCCAGCCGCTACCGGCCAAATCAATCGCCGACGATTCGTTGCGCGGGCCATCGCCTCTGCGCCAACGTCAGTGCCCCTGTGTAAGCGAGCCCGGCAGGAGAGGCGCGAGACGAAGGGCGCGCCGAGGAGGGATATTGCAGATTTATCACAGTAGAGCGATGGAACATGCTGTGCGTCGGGCGGGCCGGTGTCGCCTTCCGCCGGCCACCTGCGATCTTTTCGCGCGGAAGGGCCAGCGCCGGCACGCGAAGAGAAACGCCGAAGACGGCTCGACCGTCAGCCAGCAGCAGGCAACGCTAGCCCAGGCAAGTCGACGACGACGACGACGACGACGACGGAGGACAGGACTCTCGCCTCTCCGACCGACATCCGCTGCAGGACTTGCAGTAGCAGCTGCACCGACCCGGCGTAGCACCCGTGCGCACTACCTCGCAGCCCCCCGGGCCTTCATCCGGCAAAGCGCGTGGTCCTCCTTTTCCACTCCCAGTCCACCCGACCGTGTCGCCTAGCCTCCGGCCAGCATGCGACGCATCCACAAGCGGGCGCACGACATGCCCGGCCTCTACTTCCGCCCGGCTGCTGCAGCGTCCTCCAGCTCAGGCGGCCAGGGCACCAGCAGCAGCGGCAGCAGCAACGCTCTCCAGTCGACGACGGCCGCTAGCCACAGCGGCGCGAGCAGCCACCCCTCCGCGCTTGCGGGCGACGAGGAACAGCCCATGGAGCTCGCTGTCCCCAAATTCCGCTTCGACCCGCCGCGGAGGTGGGAGGACGTCGGCACGTCGTGCGTCTCACATGCTCGCTTGTTGCGGGTAGGACGCGAGGGCTGACCTCCTGGCTCGCTCTGCGGCGTCGCAGGATGTGGCTTGCGACGGGCACTAACCTTGAGGGTACGTCCCTCCGCGTTCCCTTTGCTTGTTCTGCGCTGTCTGACTGATGCAATGTCCGGGATCGTAGACAAGCGCTCGGTGATTGCGAAGGTTGCGCCGGCGGGGACGGCGGCGGGCCTTGTTCTCGAGCGCGAGCTGCACGTCCTCGGCAAGCTGTCCGACTCGCTCGAGGCGTCCGAGCGGGCCATGCGGCTCATCGACTTGTGCGTCCTGCGTCGTTCTTGCTCCCGTTGGCCGCCGGAAAGCTGACAGAGGATACGGTCGTTCGCGTGTGTGCGCGCGCGCGCCAGCTACATCGTCCCCCCCGCTCAAGGGGACGTCTTCGTCCTCCTCCTCCAGCATCCAGGCCCGAACGCGCTCCCGGCGTACTACCCATCGAGCTACGCTCCCTCCTTCCTCTGCCCCGCCACGCTTCCGCACGGCGAGCGGGGGAGCAACGACGACGACAGCGTCGGCGGGATGGCGCCGCGCGAGCGGAGCGAGACGTCCGCGGCTGTCGGGACGGGGATGGAGGACGGCGGGCCGGGCGGCACGTTTGACGGGCCGCAAGAGGACAGGACGCCGATGCCAAGCCCGGCGGAGGAGGTTGCGCCGGACGACGAGGTCAAGGACCTGACGGAAATAGACCTGGCGAGCTTCCTCGAGTGCGTCGCCTCCCTCCCCCTGCTCGTTGACGATGGCTAACTTCAGCATCCTTGGTTCCTTAGGTTCGCCGTCCAGGCGACGCAGTGTGTCGAAAGCCTGCACGCCCACGGCCTCACTCACGGCGAACTGCGGCCGAACGCGTTCCACCTGTCGGCCTCAACGGGTACCGTCAAGCTGTCGCACACGGGCAACCGGTCGGTACCGCTCGACGCGCTCACGGGCGAGTTCTACAAGGGCCAGAGCCAGCTCATCCGGGAGTCGATCGCGTACCTCGCGCCCGAGCAGACGGGGCTCGTCGGCCGGCCCGTCGACCACAGGACCGACCTCTACTCGCTCGGCGCGACGTTTTTCGCGCTGCTCACGGGCCAGGTGCCGTGGGGCTATACGACTGAGGTGCTGCAGGCAATCGTCTCGCGCAAACCGCGCAAGGTGCACGAGCTCCGCCCGGACATCCCGCCTATCCTCTCGGCCATTGTCGACAAGCTCGCCAGCAAGAACCCGGACGACCGATACCTCACGGCGGCCGGCCTTGGCCACGACATCCAGCAGTGCCAGTTCCGGCTCACGGACGGCCGGCAGCACGACGCGAGCAGCTCGTCCGAGCTCCTGCCCGCGTTCCTGCTCGGCTCGATGGACCGCTTCTCGACGTTCCGCATGCCGGCGTCCGTCTACGGCCGCGAGAGGGAGCTCGAGGCGATCCGCGCCGTCCTGCAGCGCGTCGCGAGCGTGCACCTGCAGCATTACCAGCCGCGCAGGCCGGCGCTGTCATCGCCCGTCTCGTCCACCGATTCGGTCGTCGCACCTGGCACGCTCACATCGTCCTTCGGGCAGCAGACGCCTAACTTTGAGCAGGTATCGGATGGCGGGAGCTCGTCCCGCGCGAGCCAAACAGGGTCCACGACCGGCGAGCTCCCCCAGCTCGTCCCCTCGGACCGCGACGCGACGAACGGGACGTCGAGCACGCGCAGCCTCCGCACGAGCTCGTTCGCCAGCTCCGCAGGCATCGGCCCTGCAGGTCGCTCCCTCACCCGCAAGCCCGTGCGCGAACGCGGCGCGGCAACCAGGGTCGTCGTCGTGTCGGGTCCGATGGGAACAGGCAAGTCGGCGCTCGTCGCAGAGTGCCAGAGCGACTTTCGCAAGGCGGGCTACTTTGGCACCGCACGGTTCGAGGGTGCGTCCGTTCGTTGCTCGAGAATCCTTTGACGATTCTGACATCCGCGAGCGTCCGTTGTCCTCTAGCCACACCTTCTGCGCCCTACTCGACTATCTTGTCGGCCATGTCGGGCGTCTTCCGGCAGCTGCTCGACTCGCGCGGCGAGGTCAACACCTTCTGGGAGGCGAGCAAGGAGCGCCTCGGCTCGTGCCTGCGCAACGTCCAACTGCTGTACCAGAACGTGCCCGAGCTGCGCGAGATCTGCGACCTGTTCGGCGTGGCGATGTGCCCGACCGACGTCGAGGTGCTCGCGACGGCCGAGGAGGCGCGCGCGCGGTTCCTAGCGCTCGTGCTCGACGTCATCACCGTGCTAGCGCAGCAGAAAATGGTCACGTTCGTGTTGGACGACCTGCAATGCGCGGACGAGGCGAGCTTGAGCCTCCTCCGCTCGCTCGCGACGGCCAAGCTGCGGTTGCTGATCGTTGTGACAGTCAAGACCGAGTGAGTCGCGGCGTTGTGCAACCTCCTCAGCGACCCTGACTGAAGATCTGACACGTCCTGCGTAGGTCGTTGTCCATGTCGGACGACACCTTTGGCCATAATTCCCGGACGACGTACATCCCGATCTCGGCCCTTGCTCCCGAGGCCATCACGGCCTTCATCTCGGACACGCTGCACGACACGGTCGAGCACGTCGCACCGCTCAGCCAGGCGCTGTACCGCCATTCGCATGGCAACGTTTTCCTCGTCAAGGACCTGCTGCAGTCGATGGTCAAGCACAACCACATCTTCTTCGACTGGCAGCAGAACGTGTGGCGGTTCAACATCGTACGTCCGACCGCCTTTCGTGCTTCTTAAGCTACGCGGCGCTGACGACTTACAACGCAGGAGACGATCGAGAACCAGTTCTTTCCCGAGCTTGCCGAGCGCAGCACGGCTGAGTTGTGCGACGACGACTTCCTGCGGGCCCAGCTGGCCGACCTGCCCAAGGAGGTTTCGCGCTTCCTCGCCGTCGCCTCCCAGTTCGGCGCGTCCTTCCGGCAGCAGGACGTGTGCGCCCTGCTCGACGCGGACGAGTCGAGTGGGAGCGACGGCTCGAGCTCGGAGGAGATGATGCCGGATCCGGTCAAGCTCTCGCGCACGTCCATGGCTGCGTCCCAAAGCGCCATCTCGGAGGGCTGGATCACAGCGCGTGGCAGGGGCTTCTACGCATTCGCGCACGAGCGCTATCGGAGGGCGGCAGAGTCGCTGCTCGCCAAGACGACCGAGACGGACCGCGCGCAGATGTCGCTCAAGGTGCGAAGAGCTTGCGCTTGTCGCTGATCGCAGGGTGGCTGATGAGCCGACCTGCGCTTGAACAGATTGTCGACATCCTCCTGAACTACCCATCAACTTCGACCTTCCAGGCGGCAAGCTTGCTCCTCAAGTGCGTCCGTCTTTCTCCTGCTTTCGCCCCTCTCATGCTGAATTCTGCTTTGCGCCTCTTGCAGGTGCGAGTCGCTGCTGCTGAGCTCGCCGCCGGTCGACCCGACCTACCGGGAGTGCATGTATGCGGCCGGGCAAGATGCGCTCCGACAAGGCGCACACGAGACGGCGCTCGAGTTCCTCGCTGTCGCGGAGAAGATGGGCGCGGCGAGCGGGACGTGGCAGACGGCGGAGCGCGACATGTTCGACCTTAACCTGTCGCTCGTCGGTCTCGAGCTCTTCAACAAGCAGTGGGAGGCGTCGTCACGCCGTATCAAGGACCTGTACGAGAAGGCCGACACGCCATCCAGCACCGCACGGGTCATGCTGCGGGATGCGCGGCAGAAGTGGGTCGAGAACGATCCGGCCGGCCACTTCGATCTGCTCCTGCAGGGCCTTGACGTCCTCGGCTTCGGCGTGCCGCAAACTGCGAGCGACGAGGAGCGCGATCTGGCATACGCGGCCGTCAAGTCGATGCTCTCGTTGCAGGGCGATACTGTCGTCGACCTTAAGCCCGTCACCGACGAGGGTGTGTTGCTCGCGTCTGACCTGCTGGCCGAGGCCGCCGTCGCAGCTTTCTGGGCACAAGAGGGTGGCGTGGACACAATCGCGTTCAAGGTGCGTCTGCTGCCGATCGTGCACCAGAAGGCGAACGCTGATTTCCGGTCTCCTCTCTTCTGCAGCTTGTACAGCTCGTCCTGACGCAGGGCATGACTCCAAGTGCCTGCATGGGCTTCGTCTGGCTCGGCGTCGCTGCATGTACGTTTCCTTAGAATTCTTTGCCGCCGCGCTTTCACTGAACTGTCCTACTCTAAAGCCAACACGTATGGCGACATCGCCTTCGGAGCGCAGATGAGCAACCTCGCCATGACGCTCGCGCGGCTTCCTGTGACCCAGCTGGGTCCGAAGGGACGCACCTACACGTTGCACAGCTGCATGGCGCCCTATGCTTCACCGCTCAAGGAGGCTCGACCGGTTTTCAGCGAGGCAACAAGGGTAAGTCGCGCTTCCACTTACCGACTCACGCCAGGGTGAAGCTGATGCCTCGCCTTGCAGCTCTCGTGGTCGGCGGGCGACACCACCTTCGCCGTCTTCAGCCGCCTGCACCAGCTGGCCTCTGCGCTGACGGAGAACACACATCTCGCCGACAGCGTCGTCCTCGCCGATGAGGTCGTCGCCGATATACGACGGTGGCAGCCCGCGACGGCGGCCAACGATATGTCGGTCGGCACTGGTGCGTTTGCTGCTGACTTCAAAGACCACTTGCGAGGAGCTGACCGCCTGTTTCGCATTCACCGCAGCCAACGTCATTAAGGCGCTCCATGGCCAGACGGTCAACGTCACGCCGCTGACGGTCATGAGTGCGTACATCTGTCAGCTTGAAGTTCTCACAAGCGCTGATCTCTCGCCGAGCAGACACGGAGGACTGGGTCGAAGAGCGCGACCTGCCGCCGCAGTCAACTTCGGTGGAGGTTCAGCTCGCCTGGTACCACAGCTTCAAGGTGCGTCGGCTGCCCTCCTTGCCTCGGGTCATCGCTGACGCACCCCGTCTCTCTCGCAGATCATCGCGCTCTACAGCCTGGGCTGGACGGAGGACGCTGCCTCGCTCGGTTTCTACCTGTGGGCGAACCGCGACTGGTCGGTCAACCACCTCCACGTGCGCCGGGCGGCGTACTACCACTCGCTCGCCCTCGTTGACCAGCTGCGTCGGCGGCCAGACTTTCCGCCCGAGACGCGGACGCGCTATCTCGACCAGATCGTCCTCAACCAGGCGTACATCGAACAGTGGGCGTCATTCGCTCCTGCCAACTTTCAGCACTGGACCCTCCTCGTGCGTTGCCTGTTCTCGCCCCGTTTCTTCACCTTCGACTGACCCACGCGAGTTTATGCAGGTGTCGGCCGAGGTGGCCTCGCTGCAAGGCGACGCGTCGGCGTTTGCGCTGTACGATCGAGCTACCCAGCTCGCGCGTGACAACGGTTGGACCAGGTGCGCTGCTGCCATTCACCAACCCTGCAACCTTCTCTTACACCATGCCTCTTCTGCAGCGACCTCGCATGGTGCTACTATCTCTCCGGCATGCATCTCGTCCAATCTGGCGCGGTCGGCCTCGGCACCGAGCTCCAGCAGCGGGCAGTCGCAACTCACAACCAATGGGGCGCGACTGCCGTGGCGGACTACCTCTCCTTGCAGTTTGAACACGTGCACAGCCCAAGGCACGTTTCGGTCGACTGTGCTGTGCAGACCGACGCAAGCCACCACGATTTTGACGAGCCGGCCGTTGACGATCTCGAGGACGACGACGCGGACCAGGAGTACAAGGATTTGTCGCTGTCAGACGTCCAGGCCATCATTCGTGGGTCGCTCACGATCGGCAGCAACGTCCACCTCGGCGCGACCCTAGAAGCCCTCACCGAGCTTGTCGTTCGCAACAGCAACGCGGAACAGGCCAACATCATCATCCGCAACGAGGACAACCAACAGTGCGTTCGGCAGCTGCTTTGATGACTAATGAAGTAACTGACCTTGTCCCTTGCCTTCTTCACAGCATCATCGCTACCTCTTGTGTGCGCGGGGAGGCGTGTGTCGTTTTTGAGTCGCCACCGCAGCTCGTCGATGCGGAGGATGCCAATCTGCTCAAGATCGCGTCACACGGTACGTCCGCCGCCTCTCTTAGCAACTGCAGCGGCAGCTGACCTCGAAATGCTCTTGTTCTCAGTCATCGCCTCGCACGAGAAGGTACTTCTGAGCGACGCCGCCAAGGACCCGCGCTTCGCCGACCTGCCCGGCTCGCGGTTGCGCTCAGTCGCCTGCCTGCCCATCTCGCTTCGCGGGCGGTCCATCGGCTGCATCTACCTGTCAAGCAGCCGGGTGCGCGAGTTTTCGCCTAACAACATGGAGGTCCTATCGATTCTCGCCAGCCGTGCGTCCTTCTTCCCGCTGTCATCTGTTCCTTTGCCCGAGGCTGATCGGCACGCGCGTTTCGGCAGAGGCTTGCATTGCCCTCAACAACGCCATGCTCTTCAAGAAGCTGCAGCGCACGACGCAGGCCAACCTCAAGGGCCTTGCCGCGCAGAGACAGGCGCTCGCCGAGGCGCGCGCGTCGCGGGAAGAGGCGATCAAGGCGTCGCGCATCAAGTCGAACTTCCTGGCGTCCATGAGGTGCACCGCTTTCCCCCCTAGATCATGGAGCGAACGCATACTGACTGCTCGCCGATCTTCTGTGCCTGCCCGTCAGTCACGAACTGCGCACCCCGTGCGTCTCAACTCTTGATCAAACTGGGCGCCTAAGACTTGAAACTGATGCCTTGCTCTCCACGCTCCAGGTTCTCGTCCTTCTTCGGCCTCCTCGGCCTCCTTGCCGAAACACCGCTCGACCCCGAGCAGCAGGACTTCGTGCAGACGGCGCGGTCCTCCTGCGAGCTCCTGCTCGATGTATGTCCATCGCCACTTCAGGCTGCACAGCTGAGCTGACCAAACGCGTTCTGCATAGATCATCGACTCGCTGCTCGACTACTCAAAGGTCAGGTTGCGTGCCTCGGGTTCGTAGGCGTTCTGGTGCTGACATCACTTTCGCTACTGCAGCTCGAGGCCGGTGCGCTGAAGCTCGCCTACGCAACCGTTTCGACCGAGGACGTGGCGGCCGACTGCTTGGAGCTGTTGATTCCCACGGCGGTCGGAAAGGGGCTCGAGCTGTCTTACAAGAGTGCGCCTTGCCTGTTCTTGAGGCATAATGGGGGACTCGGACTGATCCGGGCGGTTTGCTCGTTCCTTTGCAACAGTCGACCCGGATGTTCCCCTTCTCGTCCAATCGGACTCTTCGCGCGTTCGGCAGATCCTGTTCGCCTCTTTCTATCCGCTCGTCTTCCGTCACAGCTAACAACGGGCGCGACCCTCTCGCAGAATGAACCTCACCGGCAACAGCGTCAAGTTCACGGCAATGGGGTCGGTCAGCTTGTCCGTTGCGCTGTCAGCGCCTGGCGCGCTCGAGCTCAAGGAGGACGAGATTGCCCTGCGGTGCGAGGTGAAGGACACCGGTGCGTCGCCTTTGCTACAGCGTCTCCGAGATGCACTGAGCTGACGACCAACTCATTTCCGGCAGGCATCGGCATGAGCGCCGACGAGATCTCGCTCCTCTTCCGCCCGTTCGTCCAGCTCGATGGCGGCACGACGCGACGCTACGGCGGGAGCGGGCTCGGGCTGTCCATCTGCCTTCAGCTTGTGCGTCTGTTCGGCGGGAAGATCGGCGTCGACTCGGCGCCTGGGGAGGGGTCAAAGTTCTGGTTCGATATCCCTGTGCGCCGGTCTGAGGCGCAGGACGCGAAGGTGCGTTTGTCGCTCGCTGTCCCAACGCGCTCAGTCGACTGAACCCGAGGTGCTCTCGCAGGCGCGCAAGGACCTGCACAAGCTCCAAGCCCAGCTCAACACGCCGTCTCCGCTGTCAATCCTCGTCTTCTCGCCTTCGCCGACGACCATGGCGTACATCGCGGTCACAATCTCGGGCGCGCGGATCACGACCGCCAGCACGGTCTCCGAGCTCGTCGCGCGCTTGATCGGACCGGAAGCAGCTCGGGTCGACCTGTTCATCCTTGACTGCCAGAACGCGGCTGCGCTCACGGCGGTCAAGCAGCATGCATTGGCGCCCAGGATCCTACGCCTCGTCGCCCCGTCGACCGAGGCGCTCAAGTCACGCGCCGAGATCGGAGACGGCGTGACCGTGCTGTACCACCCTGTCCGGCGCCGGCGGCTACTTGAGCTCGCCTGCTCGCTGACCGCGCGGATTCCTGTCACTGAGGAGACGCAGGGGCCGCCAGGCGCGGCGCTTTCCGTGAGAGGGCCGGCGAAGACGATCGACCTCTTTACCCCGCAAGAGCGCGACGTGCTCGCGAAGTCCCGGATCTTGGTCGCGGAGGACAACAACGTCATGCGCCGTTTGCTCATCAAGGTGCTGGAGAAGGTCGGATTGAAGGTCGAGGCTGCGGTGGACGGAACGGCCGCGGTGGAGGAGTGGGCTGCGAGGCCGGACGGCTACTTCTCGCTCGCGCTGTTTGACCAGTACGTCCTTCCTTGTCCCTTCGCCGCCCCTTCACGACCGAACTGACTGAGTCCGTCTTTTACCAGTCACATGCCTGGCGCCACCGGGCCCGATGCAGCAGGCCGCATCCGCCTGCTCGAGAGCCGGCAAGGCCGCCGTTCGCGATTGCCGATCGTAGGGCTCAGCGCAGACGTGCAGCCGACCGCGCGCGCGCTGTGTCTGTCGAACGGGATGGACGACTACTTGTCGAAGCCGCGTACGTATCTCCTTGCGTTTCCTTCCCGGACGAAAAGCAGCGCTGACATCCAGGTGTCGTTGCTGCAGTACGGCAGCAAGACCTCCTTCGCCTCGTGCGGATGTTCATCGCCCCTCCTCCCTCTGCTCCTTCATCTCCCTCGCCGCTGCCCTCGCCTGCCCTCGCTGCTCCCCTGCGCCCGCCAAGTCTCATCTCCGCCACCTCGTCCAGCTCGACCGTCTCCTACCGCTCTGCGTTCTCGCGCCCTGCCGGCTTTGGCGGGGACGGTGGCGACGGCGCCGGGGGAGAGGCGGGGGCACGGGCAGGGACAGGGTCGGAAGAGGGCGTAGGAATCAGTAATCCCCGCACGCCAGGGGACAACCAGGCGCTGTTGCCCTCGCCCCAGGTAGCGCCGGCCAATATCCCTCCCGCCGCCGTGGAACTGTCCAAGGATCTGAGCTCGTAGCTCCCGCCTTTCGTCTCTCCTTTCACTTCGTCTGTCCGGCTTTGTGTCATTGCGCGCCGCCCCACACCGCACTGGCCGAAAATGAAAACGCCCTCGCGTTCTCCCTGCACCTGCCCCATCCCCTACCCCTTACGCATACCTGTACTGTATCCCCCTCACCTGGACACTTTCCTCGCATCTTTCGTCCGTCCTTGGGACGGGCTCCACCGCAGCCTTCTTCCTTTCTTGCAATTGGTGTATCGACTAGTCCCTTTGACCGCACAGGCGGCGAATCGCTAGTTCAACCAACGCAAGCGCGCGAGGTGTAGGGCAGCAGCAAGTCGGGCTGTAGGATGAGCAGTGACGCGCAGGGTCGGGGGGTAGGCGACGGTCGCAAGGGGCAGCAGGGCTTAATGCGTTGATCGAAGGTCGGCTGCTTCGCCTGCATGCGGAGGAGACGACGACGGCGAAGTAGCCGGCCGGACTCATCGTCGGAAATCGAGTAGAACTTGTCGGCTTGTATCTGCAGGCCGGAGGCCAACGTTTCGGGCGGCTGCTCCTGTGTGCAGGTGAAGGAGGAGGACGCCGACCTCAACGAGGGCGAGGGTGAGCGTAGGCTGGCCTGCTTTTCAGCGGGACGTGGGCGAGCGCTGGTGAGCGATTCGCCGACGCGAGACAGCGGCTCCCCGTCCACAAAGGGCCGCAGGCGCTGCAAGCGCCCCCCCCCCCCCCCCCATCAGTAGCGATACCAGGAGGATGGTCAGCAGCGCGGGTTGAGAGCTCCCCCGGAAGCGGGCGTGACGGCTTTGGTCTCAGCGGAGAGGAACACATCCCCCCCCCCCCCCCCTTTCTTGATCGATCCGTCGCCGTTCGCGCGCAACGAACGAGCTCACGCCCGCCTCCACCGCCTGCCCGCTCGCAATAGCCGCGCCCGCCACGCAGCGCTCCCTCGCAACAAGTACACGCAGAGCAGACGTCGTGAGAGGTGTCATGCGATACGCGGTCCGTGATGGGTGCTTGACCGTACCGGCATGGAGGTGGGTGGGTGAGGGGCGTCACAGGGTGTTGCGAGATTTACTTGTAGGAGACCTCCTTGAGGCCGCCCTTGCCGTCGGCGATCTTCTGCTCGACGAGGGACAGAAAGCGGGGTCAGTCGCTGCTAGGACGGTAAGGTGAAGCAGACGAGGGATGAGAAAAGATGAGAGGGGACGAACGAGGATCTCCGCAACAAGACCGGTACCGATCGTCTTTCCACCCTCGCGGAGCGAGAAGCGCGAGCCGAGCTCCATCGGCGTGTCGTGCGTGAGGTCGCAGATCATCTCGACGTTGTCGCCGGGCATGACCATCTTGTCCTGCGCGTCCTCGGTGCCGGGCGGGAAGGTGAGCTGGCACGTGACGTCCGACGTACGGAAGTACATCTGGGGCGAGTACTTCTGCACGAAGGGGGTGTAGCGGCCGCCCTCCTCCTTGGTCAGGACCTGTACGACAGGGCGGAAAAAGCAGTCAGCTGCGCGTCCGATCGCCTGAGGGCGCGCGAGGGCGTGAAAAGAGATCGGACGCACGTAGATGGAGGCACGGAACTGCTTGACCGAGTCGATCGAGTTGGGGATGGTGATGACCTGGCCGCGCTGGACCTGCTCGCGCTTGATACCACGGAGGAGGCAGCCCATGTTGTCGCCGGCCTCGCCCTGCGCACGTCGATCAAAACGAAGTCAACTCGCCCGGTCAGCCGACAGCTCATCACCGCCAAAACGAGCAGCAGGTAGGGAAAGGGACGCACGCGCTCAAGCTCCTTGTGGAACATCTCGATGCCGGTCAGCGTCGTCTTGGTGCGCGCGCCGTTGCCGACGATCTCGATCTCGGCGCCCTTGAGGATCGTGCCGCGCTCGACACGGCCGGTGACGACGGTGCCTCGGCCGGGGATCGAGAAGACGTCTGCAAGGGAAGAGCGTCAGGCGGGGGGGCGATATGGGTGCACGTGAGAAGGGCAAGGACAGACCCTCGACGGGGAGGAGGAACGGCTTGTCGAGGTCACGCTCGGGGGCGTCGAGCCAGGTGTCGCACGCGTTCATGAGCTCCTCGATCTTGTCCGTGCCGATCTCCTTGTCGCGGCCCTCGAGCGCAGCGAGGCCCGAGCCGGTGATGATGGGCGTGTTCTCGCCGTCGTAGCCGTACTGCGTCAGCAGGTCGCGCATCTCCATGTCGACGAGCTCGAGCATCTCCGGGTCGTCCACCTGGTCCACCTTGTTGACGAAGACGACGAGCTTCTTGAGGCCGACCTGCTTGGTGAGGAGCAGGTGCTCGCGCGTCTGCGGCATCTGGCCGTCGGTGGCGGCGACGACGATGATGGCGGCGTCGAGCTGGGCGGCACCGGTGATCATGTTCTGCACGCGAGGGAGGGCGGGTTGACCAGGAGATGTCAGCAACGCAGTAGGAGAAAACCACGGAGCGAAGGCTCACCTTGATGTAATCGGCGTGACCAGGGCCTGTCGTGAACGCGGGCGGCATGAAGATATCCGTCAGCCCCGCCTTCCTTTCGCCAGCGCAAGCGTGGGCGCTACAGAAGCACCAGGGAGAAACGCACAGTCGATGTGCGCATAGTGGCGCTTGTCCGTCTCGTACTCGACGTGCGCGGTCGAGATGGTGATACCACGGGCCTTCTCCTCGGGCGCCTTGTCGATCTGCGAGTAGTCAACAAACTTGGTCGAGCCCGACTTCTCGGCCAGGTACTTGGTGATGGCCGCCGTCAGGGTCGTCTTGCCGTGGTCGACGTGCTGAGCGACACACGAGGTGGGAGGACAGATCAGCACAGAAAGCGCTGAACGCAAGAGAGACGCGAAAGACGCACGCCGATGGTGCCGATGTTGAAGTGCGGCTTGTCACGGCTGAAGACCTCAGCGTACGCACGTCGCGAGACTGTTCCCCCCGGGCACAGAATGTACCGCACCCAGCGTCAGTACCCTGAACGAGCACCGGTAAACTGACAAAGGACGAAGGCACGCACCGGCAGAGACCGAGGGCAGGGTCGCAGCAGCGGCGCCGGCGCGGAGCGAGCGGAGCGTGCGCGGGGCGACGGTCGACTGCGAGCGGGCCGAGAGGGCGGCCGTCGGGCGGACGGCGACTGCAGCGAGCGAGAGCGTACGAGCGGGCGAACGGGGAAGATGTCAGCCATCGTCTCTCTGACGTCGTCAACCGTACGGGCGCAGGGAAAGGATCGGTGAGGGCGGGAGAGGCAGCAGCAAAGTCGGCGCCGCCACCCGCTCGGAAGCCCGTCCTGCCGCCCGCCGCCCTCTCCCGTTTCCACCGCAGCGGGGCCGAGCCTGAGGTTGCCTGAGGCGAGCCGCTCGGCCGCCGGCTGCGAGCAGGCGATGCACCAGCACCGTGCCAGCGCCGCGGCCCTCTCGTGCGCCCTCCGAGGCGGCGGCGGCGGCGGCGGCGGCGGCGCGGTTCAAAAAGTGGGCGGAGCAAGATCGCGGCCGGAAGCGAGCCAAGGGGAGGGACTGACGGCGGGCGGCCGGGGCGGTGCGGCCGACGAGGGCGCGGGTGCTGCTGACGAGGGACCTGGACGACATGCTGGGCGGAGGAGGCGGAGGAAGGACGACGGGAGGAAGGACTGGCGGCGGGCGGAAAGGGGCGATCAGACGGGCTTATACAGCAAAGTGTTACCCGTAATACAGTCGCCACTACAAATCACTTACTGGGCTCAGTCTCCTGTCCGTTCCCTCCGCCGCCCTGCTCCTCCTCCCCCCTCCCCCCCGTCTCCAGCCATGTCGTACGTCGTCGCCCTTGCATCCTCTAGAGCCTCCTGATGCTGATGCTGCTGCTGCTGCTGCTGCTGCTGCTTCCGCCGCTGTCGTCGTCGACATTGCCGCTGACGCCGATGCTGCTGCTCCCTCTCAACCCCCCTGCCGACGCTGCGCTCCTCCGCCCCCCGCCCCCCCCTTTCGCCTGGTCTTGAACGGACCTCGCATCATCATCATCATCCCTCCTCACCGCCACCATCGCCCTGCCTCGCGCTGGCCCACCCCTCGACCGACCCTCCTCCGCAGCGAGTTCCTCCACACGCCGCGCTCCGAGCTCTCCGAGGCGCAGATCCGCCAGCTCGAGGAGTACGAGGTCTCGCAGGGCCCGCTGTCGGTGCTGCAGCAGTCGGTCCGCAACAACACGCAGGTGCTCATCTCGCTCCGCAACAACAAGAAGCTGCTCGGCCGCGTCAAGGCGTTCGACAGACATAGCAACATGGTGCGTCTCGGCCGCCCGCGGCTGGCGGGCTGGACCGCCGGAGGAAGGGACGCGCCGGGGGGCGACGCGGGAGGAGAGAGCTCGTGTGAGGAGGCAGCGTCAGGGGGGGCTGACTTCCATCCTTGCTTGCGCTACACGCAGGTCCTCGAGAATGTCAAGGAGGTGCGTCTAAGCTCCGCAGCTCCCTGCTCGAGCAAGAACTGACCCGCTCCCTTCCTTCGCTGCTGGCTGCCGAGCAGATGTGGACCGAGCAGCCGTCAGCAAAGTCCAAGAAGCCCGTCAACAAGGACCGCTTCATCAGCAAGATGTTCCTCCGGTGCGTCGCGCTGGTCCCGGCCTCTTTTTTGGCTTGCGAGAAGGGCGGAAGAGGGCTGACTTCGCGCGTGGACCGGATGGCCCGATCCAGAGGAGACTCGGTCGTCCTTGGTGCGTCTTGGCTCGTGGGCTGCTGCTCTTGCCTGACCCGCCTGGTGGCTGACCGACTGCTTTGCTGCAGTCCTCCGCAACACCGCATAGGTGGTCGCCCGCGCACAAGCGGAACGAGCGAGGGCCGAAGCGTGGGGGTGATGTGAGGCACGGTGTGCGCGCGGCTGCGTTTGAGAGCGGGACGAAGGCTAGCCCCTGAGAGCTGCCGACCCACAGAGAGCGATCCGATGCTCTTGTCTTGTACTCCCTCGCCTCTGCGGTCGCTTCATGCGAAGCCTGTGCCAGAAGTACATGTGTGCTCGATGTCGGTGCGCTGCGGGCCATCTCAGCCGCGTCCTGATGAATCCTTGCTGCGACCGTACCCGTTCCTCCTCCTCCTCCTCCTCCCCCTCCCCATCGTCTCTCCAGCCAGCTCGCCGTACGGACGGATGCCCTGAGACTCGAGCGAGCTGCATGGCACCCTCCTCCTTCTCCTCCTCCTCGCACCGCAAGAGCGTCAAGCACAAGCAGCATCAGCAGCAACACCGCCCGGCAGCCGCAGCGGCACACGCAGGCCCGTCCGCCTTCCCCCCTCGCCCCCAGCCGCAGCACGGCGCACCCGAGCGCCCCGAGGCCCCCTCGCAAGCGGCCGCAGACGCCAGGGCCCGCGGCCACCACGGCGCGTGGAAGCTCCCCTCGCTGGACTTTGCGAGCGGCGCGCCCGGACAGGAGGAGGCCGCGTTCGGCGCGGGCGCGGGCGCGGACGGCGACGACGACGGGACCGGCCTGCCGGCGTGGCTCACGCGCGGCCTGACGACAGCTTCGCCCGGCGCACAGGGCCCGCAGGCCCCGAGAGGGCTGATGCTCGCACCGACACCTGCGCTGCTGCTGGCGGACGGTGCGGCGGAGGGTCCGTCGGCCAGGGGCCAGGCATCGTCGGCGGCCCCTGTCAGCCCGCGCAAGCCGCCTTCGACGACGCCGCGCGCCCGCCAGCCGCCCTTGCCGTCCAAGCCAGACCGTATCGACGACGACGACGATGACGGTGGGAACGAGCACGAAAAGGCGGCAGCTGTCAAGCCGCCGGCACCGCTAGGTCGAGCCGTCGACGCATCGCCCCTCCGCCCGCCGCCTGCAGACCGGTTCGCCTCCCTCCGCGCATCCTCTCCGTCCAGCAGCAGTAGCAGCAGCAGCAGCAGTCAGGCTCGTCGGCAGCCATCGCTCCCTTCCACCCTCCCGCCGGGCAAGCACCGCCCAAGCCAGAAGGAGATGCGTCGGCCCTCGCTGTTCTCCCTTCGGTCGACGACGTCCTCCTCCGGTGCTGCGCCGCCCGTCCCGTCGACCAACGGCAGCGGGCCGAGCTCGACATTCTCCAAGATCAGAGACTCGGTGTTCGCGGTGCTTCCTTCGGGCTCGGGGTCGTCCTCGACCGGCGCACGCTCGCGCGCGTCGACGCTGTTCAGCAGCAGCTCAAGGCCGAGCGCGGATGCCCTCCAGCTTCACCCGCCACCGCCGCTGCCGCTGCCGGTGCAGGCGCCACCGATGGTCGTCCAGACGCCGCCGCCGCTGTTGGACGACGACGAGGGTGCCGAGGAGGCCGACGAGGTGCTCGTCGACGACTCGTACTTCGCCTCTCGCCCGCTGCACCGTGGCGGCTCGCGCTCGGGGAGCACGTCGGGCGCCCCTCTGGCAGCGCTCGGCGCAGGAAGCAGACACGGCAGCGGCTCGAGCGGGAGCTTGATCTCGTCCAGCGTGCCTGCGTCGCCGTTGCTCGGTACGGCAGCAGCGTCGTCGACGAGCTCGTTCGGCGCGCAGCAGCACGAGCGCGAGCCGCGGATGAGCGCACAGAGCAGCCCACAGAGACCGGCGTCGTCGTCGTTGCTGGACCTGCCGACGCCGATGCCTGCTTCCTCGTCCTCGGCAGCAACTGGGGGCTTCATGCGCCGCCCGCGGTTGAGGCCGAGAAGCTCGACCGACCCGCCATCGCCCGACCCGACGCTTCTCGCTCCCGCCACCTTTACGTCCTCGCGCTCGCCCTACCGTCGAGGGAACTCGACGAGCGCGGGCAGCCCGAGTCGCCCTGCCAGCCGCCCCTCGTCGATCCGCCGCCTCTCGTCCTCCCTCTTCCAGAGCGGCGCGTCGTCCTCCGCTTCCTCGTCGCTCTCGACCGCTGGCGCCGGCGCAGGGCCGAGCTCGCAGCCGGACTTTGGAGCGCTGTTCGGCGGCCAGGGGAGCAAAAGCCCTTCGAAGCTCTTTGGACGGGCGCTCGCGACGCCACCCATCGTCGAGGACCACGTCGCGCCGCTCTTCCCCCCTCCGCAGCCGCACTTCCACCAGCAGCCGGACCCGTCCCGCCCATCGTCGTCCTCGTCGTCCTCGCTCGCGCTTACCGCGCCTGAAGGCTCGGCGCGCCCCATGGCCCGGAGAGGCTCGAGCACTGGCTCCGCGCGCCGCAGCTCGCTCGCCTCGTCCACCGGGTCCTGGACGGGCTCCTCCGCCCGCGGCAACGGGCGTGAGCTTTCCGCCGGCAACCTCGCGGGTAGGCGGGGGAGCGACGACGTGCGGATGTGGGAGGCGGAGGTGCCGCGTCGGGAGGGGGAGGAAGGGGTTGACGAGTGGCTGGGGAGGCTCAAAGAGGTCGTTCCGAGGAGCGAAATCGCTACGATCCTTGCGTCCAAGTGCGTGTCCCTCTCTTTTGTCCGATCCTGCCGCGCGAGAACTGACCGCAACGCTGTCCGTGCAGCGGCGACGACTTCTATGCGGCCGCGCTGCGCGCGTACATGCTCTCGTTCGACCTGTCGCTCCTCCCGCTCGACATTGCCCTCCGCAGGCTGCTCATGGAGGTCTCACTCCCGCGCGAGACGCAGCAGATCGACCGCGTGATGGAGGCGTTCGCCAAGCAGTACTTGGAGTCGAACCCGGGACTGTTCGGTTCGGAGGGTGCGTCTTGCTTGCTTCGACCTGCTGGAGAGCGGGGATGGGGTAGTGCTGATGTAAGAGTTTGAGGGGGGGCAGACCATCCGTACATCCTTGCGTTCTCGCTCATCATGCTCCACACGGACGCGTTCAACCGGAGCAACAAGAACAAGATGACCAAGGCCGACTATGTCAAGAACACGCGGATCGACGGCGTCAGCCCGCTTGTGCTCGACGTGCGTCCGCGCTCATACCGATCGACTCGCGCTCGAGGATGGCAGGCTGATCGTGCGCTCGCGTCGCGTGCAGTGCTTCTTCGACAATATCACCTTCACGCCGTTCGTCTTCATCGAGGACGACTACGACGTGAACGGCTCGCGCGCGCTCGCATCCGACGGCGGGGTTACGCAGCCGGGCCCGGCAACGCCCTTCGCCAGCTTCTCCACGACGCCGACGACCTCGTCGTTTCTCGCGACCGCGCGCCCGTCGTCCTCGTCGTCGACCAAGATCGACGTGTACTACCTCATCTCGACCGGCAGGGTGCACACGCTCCGGTGCGCCGACGTGAGCACGCTCATCCCCCGCACGACGCCGTTCGGGTACCACGGGCCTCGAGGGGCGTTCGACACGGCCGAGCTGCACGCCGCGTTCGCGGAGGCGGATCTGATCGAGGTTGAGCAGCCGGGCGAGCGCAGGGGGAGCGCAGGGTCGAACGCGGGCGCCTCGAATCTGGCCCACTCGCTCAAGCTCACCAAGTACGGCGTGCTCAGCCGTAAAGGTCCGTCCCGCCTGACTCAATACTCGCTGAAGCAACCGCCACTGACAGCCCTGCTCAATTGCGCACAGAGGAGCTCTCGGACGGCGGGAAGAAGTCGTCCAACCGCAAGTGGAAGGAGTGGTCCGTGATCCTGACCGGCTCGCAGCTGCTCTTCTTCAAGGACACCACCTGGGCCCTCGTCCTCCGCAACCAGGCCGAGGAACGCAGCGGCGCGGCCGACGGCGGCAAGGTGCCCGGGCAAGGAGGGAGGCTGCTGTTGCCTAAGATGGCAAATTTCAAGCCGGATGAGATCCTGAGCGTCAAGGACTGCATCGCCGTCACTGACACGACGTACAGCAAGGTATGCATCGTCTCGCTTTGCTCTCGTTCTCGCTCCACGCCCAGCTCACCCGCTCCATCCGTTTCGACAGTACCCCAACGCTTTCCGCTTCGTCATGCCCCATGGCCGGCAGTACATCCTCCAAACGTCGGACGCAGACGAGCTGTCAGACTGGCTGTCGCGCATCAACTACGCCGCCGCGTTCAAGACGGCGCTCGTCCGCATGCGCGGGATGGGCATGACCGGCGGCCAGGCCCAGCTCGCAGGCGCGGCGGCGGCGGCGAGCCATGCGAAGGCGTTGAAGTCGTCTGAGAGTCGGAGCGGGAGCCTGGACGGTTCAGTCAAGACGGTCGACTCGGCCTTCTTCAGCGCGACGCAGAGTACGTCCCGTCTCTCGTGCGTGTCCTTCAGTAAACGATGCTGACGTTGGTTGCCTCCTGCTAGACCGCGAGTACGGCCGCCCGCGCGCCTCTACCTCGACGGCTGGCAGCGCGCCATCCCCTCCGTCCCTCCCAAGCATCTCCACCTCCGCCCTCGCCCCGCCGTCCCCTCGGACAGGCTTCGCCTCGCGCCTGCGCTCCTCCTCCTCCAAGCCGCTCGAGGCCATCCTGCTTGACTCGCCTGTCGGGCCCTCGGTCGACAGCGGCGAGCAGCTCGAGTCTGCCTTCATCGAGGTGAAGGCTGAGCTTGCCGCTGGGCGGGGCGGCGTGCCGCGGCTGTCGGTGGGCGAGCAAGGGGGCCGCGCGAGAGCCGCGAGCGTGGGGGGCCTGCTGGAGACGCCGCTCGCGAGCGCTAGGGCAAGCTTCGAGGACGGGAAGGCGAGCTTCGAGAAGGTCCACGGCGGGCTCGGGGTTGAGATGGCCGAGTTTGGCGGTTTGGGGAGGTCGAACCACGCCTCGCGCGCAGAAGCGATCCAGGTGCGCTCCCCCTTGCCATAGCTTCGGCAGGCGCATCGCTGACGTTCGATGCCCCCCCCCCCCCTACAGCTCAAGGTCGATCAGCTCAAGTCCCGGATCCGGACGACCGAGCAGGCGCTCGACGCCGAGCTCCGCACGACGCGCAACCTCGCGATCCTCGCGCCGTTCCGCAAGGCCTCGCGCGAGCGCATCGCCCTCGCCGTTCCGCCGCTCGCGAAGCGCATTCGGACGCTCAGGCTCGAGCTCGCACGGTTCAGGTGCTACGAGGAGATCTTGGAGAAGGACCTTAGGATCGAGGAGAACGAATGGAAACTCGTCAAGCACATGTGCATCCCTCGCTCTCAGTCTTCTTCTTCGAGACAAGTTGCTGACGCTGGACCTCCCTCACAGCGCTCACCAAGCCGCCGCTTCCTCCCTCTCCGGCAAGCGGCCGCATGTGACTCCTCCCCGGCCGCTCGCCGTCCCTCCGCCGCAACTGGCGATCCCCGACCTCGAGATCTCGATGCACACGGGCACGACGCCCCCTCCAGTCCTAGGCGGTGGGCGGCGGGCGTCGATCCCTCCTTTGTCGCCGTCCAAGAACGCGCCGCCCAGCACGCCCACACACGGGCTCAGGCGCGTCAGCTCGACCATCAGCGACGCGTCGTTCCACAGCGCGCTGGATGAGTTCACCGTCCCGCTCGACGACCTGCCAGAAGCTGGGGTGGGCGATGAGGGCGACCTTCCCCCGTGCCCGCCCCCGCAGGCGCCGTCGCACCCGCCAAAGATGTCGCACAGCGCCCCGCCCTCGCGACGGCCGTCGACAGACCAGGCGCTCGCGGTCTCCGCCTGGCCGACGCCGCTGCAGCTCGACGCTTCTGGCCCGCCCACCCCTCCTCACGCCTCGCGTCTCCTGCCGTCGCACGCACCCTCACGCATGTCGTCGGCCACGCCCTCAGTAGCGGAGGAAGAGTCGGCCGAGCCGTGGTCGCGCACGCGGGCGGGGAAGCGCGTGTCGCTCGCAGAGGTTCCGACCGAGACGGTCCGCCGCATCTCGCTCCAGCTGAAGCGCGACTCGGTCGAGGACATGCGGCGGCGGGCGGCGCGCGAGAGCCGGCAGGCCGTCGGGAAGTCGGGCTTGTCGGGCATGGTGGACGGCCTGCGAGGCGCTGCCCACGGCGAGGACGGCGGTCGTCTGCGGGCGCCGGCGCAGGAGGCACACGAGAGCGACAACGCCTCGATGCTCACCGTCAACACCGTCACCCCGGCCTCGCAGTACGACGACCGGAGGCGGCCGCCCACGCCCCACATCGGCCCTGCTTAGCGGCTCACACTTCTTTGAACGATTTGCCTGTGCCGCCGCTCCATGACCTCCTCTGATCCTTCGCCGTCCGCCTGGACTTGCATCCTCCCTTCATGCCTTCCGCGCCTTCGCCCGTGTATCATCTCTCTCTCTCTCTCTCTCTCTCTTGCTTCCTTTCTGCGCACCCTCTCCCTTGCTCCCGCCGTGTCGTTGTATGCTGTATGCGCGTTGCTTTATGAAAGCTGATCCTTAGGCAAGCCAACTTGATTCGAAGCCGGCGCTGGCTCTTTTCACCGCCCCGCCCGCCGGCAGGACGACGACGACGACACCATCATCTTCGCCGCTCCCCCTTTTTCCCTAGGCCATGTCGCTCCTGCGCTCGGTCGTGCGCTCGTCCGGCAAGCCGTCGGCCATCTCGTGGACCGTCGCTGGGCCGTCGTCCCACGCCTCTGCCTGCGTCTGCCCGCCGGCCGTCCCTGCCCGTCCGTTCCCCCGCCCGCTCCCTCCTCCTTCACCCATGCCTTGCACTCGCTCCGGCTGACCTGCTCCTCTCCTCCCGTTCCGACGACAGTCAGCCGCTCGTTCGCACTCTCCTCCCCGCGCGCAGCGTCGACCTACAAGCGCAACAAGCGTGAGAACGAGAAGGCGCGCAAGGAGAGCACCGAGCGCAAGAAGCGCGAGTGGTACGCCGACCAGCCGGACCCGTACCTCGGCGTCAAGCTCGAGGTGTGTCCGCTCCCTCGCTGATGCGCCTCCTGCACAAGCTGCCGTCTGACGCGCTCGTACCTGGTTCGACAGTGGGACGACAAGGGTTTCCCTCTGCACGAGCAGCGCTGGCGGCAAACCAAGCTCGCGTCCCTGATCCTCGACCCTCAAACGCTCTGGACGACGGGTCCTAACGCACCCAAACAGATCTTCTCGACGCTGGCGACCCCGGGAGACGACGCTGCCGCGGACGGACCTGCCGAGAACGAGATCGCACGCGAGGAGGCAGAGGTGCTCGGGGAGGACGCCGCTGGCAACCTGAGGGGTGCGCTCGACGACCCGGCCGGGTTTGAGCACGCCGCCGCTGAGAGCGGGACCGAGCTCCCCGCGCTCATCGGCGACGGCGGCAGTGAGGTGCAGGCGATCGCCCCTCCGCGCATCGCAGACTTCCCCATCCCGCGCTACCTGTCGCACCAGCTGCCCGCGGCCGACCGCGAGTTCCTCTTCCGCACGCTACCCAAGACGGTCGCGGCTGCGTCGGTGCCGATGCTTCCCCCGTCGGTGAAGCTGACGGACGCGGACCACGCGCGGCGGGAGACGGCGCTTGCGCAGGCAGAGGCGAAGGAGACGCCGCGGCTCGAGGCGATGGCGCGCATCCTCAGCCTGCGCAACGCCAGTGCGGCGCAGATCAAGAAGGAGAGCATCAAGAACGTCGTCGAGGCGTTTGGCGCGCCCGAGGTCAGGTCGTTCAAGAGGGCCACGCCGAAGGCGCGCAAGGGCCCCGACACGGGCTCGATCGAGGTGCAGAGTGCGTCCCTCGCTTTCTCTTGTCCACCGACCTGCCTGCTCCTCAAACTGATGCATGTCTTGCTGCAACAGTCGCCGTCCTTACGGTCAAGATCCGCGCGATGCGGGCCGCGCTCGCCCAGAACCTGCAGGACCACGACAATGCGCGCCGGATTAAGCTACAGGCCCACAAGCGCAAGCGCCTGTTTGAGTACCTTAAGCGACGCGACCCGGTTCGGTACGAGCAGTGCCTGATGGAGACGGGCATCGACAAGCGTGCGGTTGAGGGCGAGCTTGTCATCCATCGCTGGTGGTGCGTCTTTCTCCCATCGTGCCTCGGCTGCGCTCTCCTTTCCCCCCACCCACCGCCACGACTGCTTGCGGCGCACGCAAGAAGGGCGTATGTCTTTTTTTCGCGCGCGTCCGCTCGACATGATGAACAAACCAAAAACAACCTAAAAACTGATTTAATGAAGCTGAGCTCTTCGCCCTTCGGGGCTGGGGGCGCTGACTTCACGTTTATTCCACGTCTGATCTCCTCCCAACTTCTTCTGCTCCTCCTTCTGCTTGCCCCTACCCGTTCTTGACGTTGTGTGCTGATTCGCTCTGTGCTCTTCCTTTCGCGTGCAACAGGCGCCAGGTGCCCGTCCAGTTTGCGCAAACGTCCAAGGATCGCACCAAGTACGTCGGCAAGGTCGGCCACCACGGCACCTCGACCAAGCTCAAGCGGCGCGTGTTCCACCCGAAGAAGATGGGCGGGCAGGCGATGGAGGCGCACTTCTAGTCGCGCGGGGTTGCTATGTCATGCTGCCTGTTGCACAGCAGCCATGAGGGGGAATGAGTGCTTGCAGTGCGAAGTGAGGAGGATGGTGGGGGCGCGCGTCGAGACGCGTCTGACGCGAAAAGTCCGCCTGAGCGCCGCCCATCCACCATCTGAGCTGTTACTGTCCTCCCCTATCCTTCCACCTTGACAGACGCCCGGCCAGCACCCGAGACCCTCCATCAGAACACCCTCTGACCTTCCACCATGAGCGGTGCGTCGTCGTCCGTCGGGAGGGAGCAGCCCGCGCTCGCTGGCGCGGCCGGTGGAAGCAGCAGCTCGAGCTGACCTCGCGCGCACGCGCGTCCTGCCTGTCCCTGGCCATCCTCACGCTCGCCCTCCTCCCTGCCAAACAGACCCGTACAGCACCTCCGGCGGCGGTGGCTTCTTCGCCGGCGGCGCGTCCCAGAGCTCGCAGGGCGCCGGCGGGCAGAAGCGGCGGATCGAGGGCCTCCGACCCGTCACCATCAAGCAGATGAACGGCGCCCAGCAGCCGCACCCGGACGCCGACTTTCTGATCGACGACGTCGATGTCGGCCAGGTGCGTGCTTTCCGTCTGCGCATGTCAAAGTCATCTGAAGAATGGGAAAGGGGAAGGGGGGGGGGGGGGGGGGGGGGGGGGGACTTTTCGGCCTGGGGCGATTGCTTTTCCGCGGGGAGGAAGGTAAAATTGCACGC
>MVAM01000080.1:0-22235 GCA_014825675.1 Cystofilobasidium ferigula | reverse complement strand
GGGAGGGAGAGAGGGGAGGGGGGAGGGGGGGAGAGGAGGGGGGGGGGGGGAGAAGGAGGGGGGGGGGGGGGGGGGGGGGGGGGGGGGGGGGGGGGGGGGATCGTGTGGATCAGAATGGAAACGGCAACCTCGCCAGCATCCGCTTGTCCTCCGTCCCGAGCGCCGCAGGCGCCCACGGCAGCGGCGGCCTGAACGCCGCGCCCGCGCCGGCGGCGGGTCCACCCGCTCCCGCGCCGGCTGCGGGCGCGGTGGGGAGCAACGGCGGAGGGGAAGCGGCCGCTGAGCGGGAGGGCGCGTAAGGCGGCGCGCGCGGCTGGTACGGGTGCGGCAGGTAGAGCCCGGTTGAACTTGCCGCCGCCGCCGTTGGTGCGGTTGGTGGTGGGGGTGGTGGGGGTGGCGGGACCAAGGGCGGCGCAGACGGCAGGTGAGGCGCGAGCGCGGCGGCCGGCGGTGCGGACGACACCGAGCAGCAAGAGGTGGCACCGAAGGCGGGCAGAGGCGCGGCAGAAGCGGCGGTCGGCGACCGGCTCCGCCTGGGCGACCCGCGCCTCGACGGCGGTGCGCTCCCGCCCGGCGCCGGAGACGGCGCGTACCCGGCCCTCCGCAAGCTCCCGAGCCCGAGCAGCGAGACCGCCGCCGCTTCGCTTGCGTCCCCCGCGCCTGCCGAGCCCGGCGGCGAGAACGTCGGCGTGCGCGTGCGCCGCGTCCGCACCGGCGCCGCCGGCGCCGCGCGGGACAACGCCGCCGGGCTGCTGGGACGCGAGCGCACCGCCGGCGCCGCCGCTACCGCCGACGAGGAGAGCAACGGGGGTTGGACGAGTGGGGAGAAGCGCGGCGAGGTTTGCGGCTCGAGCTTCGGCGGGCAGCAGCCCGCTCCTCCCCCCGAGCTCGGCTGCGCAGCCCGCAACGACGACGATGGCGCTGGCCCGCCCGCGACCTGGCCGATCGCCGTCGGGAAGAACGAGAACGTGAGCGCGTTTTTGCCCTTCATCCTCAGCGCACCCTTGCCTTCCGTCCTGCTACCCCCCGCCGCTCCCGTCGCACCCGACGACGACGACGACGACGACGACGAGGGGCCCGCGGCTGAGCCGCCGACGAGCGGGAACGACGTCCATCGCCCAAGGTCGAGCTGGGCAAACCGCACGTCGTGCGCGGGCCGCTTGTGGAGGTGCGACGTCGCGGCGCGCGAGTAGGAGATGATGTCTGCGGCGGTCCGGAGATGAGGAAGGCTCGGGCGTCAGATCACCCCCGCTAGCACGCTGATGGAAGGCGGATGACGGGCAAAAACGCACGGTACTTCCTTGCGGTCTGAGCGGCTGGGTCTCTGCAGCCAAGAAGCAGGGGGGCGAGGCAGCGTGGTGGGGGAAGGGGGTCAGCGCTCGACCGCCAGCAATGCCGGCTGGCCCAAGGACGCGGCCCAAAGGGGACGCACGGGTACGTGAGCGCAAAGCTCTGCTTGATCAGCCCGTTCTCGAGCCGACACGTCTGCGCCGGCCTGGATCCGCTCGCGGAGCGCACAAATAGAAGAGGGGGATCGTCAGCACTGCGCCCGGCGCCCGGGCTGCGGAAGGGAGAGAGGGCAAGAGAAGAGACACGCACCGACGGCTCGTCGAAGGCCCGCCGCACGGCACGACCTGCGCACGAAGCAAAATCAGTATTCTAAGGTTCCAGATCTCCGATGGGCCCACTCTGCACTTCGGAAGCAGCGCAAGGCTGAACACTGGGGGAGAAGGGGAGCGCACCTCGTCGTACGCGAGAAACTCGCCCATCACGCGCGAGCACGACCAGCGCCGGCCGTCCGTCCAACGCTGCATCTGCGTCTCCTCTGTTTGTGAGCAGGCGCGGGCCAAGAGGAGGGAAAGGGAGGGGAGGGGGGAGGGGGAGTGAAGGGGGGGGGGGGGGAAGCAGAGTTAGTTGGAGAAGGCTTGGGCGAGGAGGGGTTAGGAGGGTACGCACGCTCCTCAAAGATGAAGACCTGCACACACAGCGCAGCAGAGCAGCCAACGTCAGCCCTCGGCTTGCTCCTGCGCCCTGTCCGGACCCGTGTAGGGGGAGGGGACCAGAGGAAAGGAGTAGAGCCGGAGACGCACAGCCCCGTCGTCGACGAGCTCGGCGCGCTCGTTGCGCGTGAGCCGGCGCGTCGTGCGCGGGATGAGCCCGAGCCGGGCCGCCTCCATCAGGGTGATGCTGTGGACCGGCCGCGACGCGCATGAAGAGAGCAGGAGCGTCAGCGAGGGCTGAGCCGAAGGGGGTGGGCGGTTTGCACGACGCCGCTGAGCGACGAGCGAACCTGCCCGGGGACGGACGACCGGTCGCTCTGGTCCAAGGGGGAAAAACGCACGCATCCTCGGGCCCTGCGAGGTACGTGCCTGTCGCCGACGGCTGCTGGACGGAAGCCATGGGGGAGGGGGAGGGGCAGGGGCAGGGAGAGGGTAGGACGGAACGTCGTCGTCGGACTGCTGCTAGTTGTTGCTTAGCATCCGCCCGGCTGATCGATCGCCCTCGAGGGGTTTGAATCCGCCCATGATGATGAAGCAGGTTAAATTATACTACGATTGATCTGCCTATCCTGTACCTCGTCCTGCAGCTCATCTTCATCAGCATGCCGTCTGTCGCACCTACGCGCCCTGAGCGAGACCGTCTGCCGGCGGTGCTTGCATGCATGCAAAGGGCTGCCGGCCTGGCGCAGGGAACTCTCGGCTGCGCGCGCTACCATGCACAAGCTACTACATAGTCTCGACGAGGCAACGATCATGCATGGTTCGACGAAACTCCTTCCTTACCTACGGCACGAGTCGCTCAACACTCTCCTTCCGCATCGTTTCAAGGGGCCCACGCTGGCAGCCGATCCGCTGAGCGCGAAGACGGTCGGTGCTTGATGGGCGTATTTAATTAATTACGCTCGACCACCCGTCATAATGAATAAACTACGTGCATGCATGATCCGTCCTTCCTGCTCGCACCGACCAGAGCACCGCTGCGTGCGTCCTTTCGGCGACGGTCGGCCAGCCGGGTCGACGATGCCCTCTGCGTGCGAACGAGGATGTAGATGACCGGAACGTACGTGGCCGAGCAACGGCAGCGGCTTCCGAGCAAAGCGGCACGCTCGATCGCCCCGCCCGTTTGCTGCTGCCATCCGTCGAGCGTCCCATCCGTCCCCCTCCCCCTCCCCCTCCCCCCGTCACGCAGCCATGTCCTCCACCAGCGACGCCTCCGTCGCCAACGGCAGCGCAGGGCTCGTCGAGGAGGATCTCCTGGCCGTCATGGTCCGTCCCACCCCCCTTCCGACGGCCTGCGCCGCGTCCCAACCCCCCGACTCTGGCTGCTGCTGCTGCTGCTGACGGATCCCATCATCCCTTGCTTCCGGTCCCCGCAGAGCGAGCTGCCGTTGCTCGAGTACCTCAAGCTGCACCCCCATCCCATCTACATCCTCCCCTCGCCCCGACTGTGCGTTTGTGGTCGCCACTTAGGAGACCCAGTTCCCCGCCCGACCTTCCCGCTGACCTCCCCCCACCCCCCCGTCCCGTCCCATCCTCCCTGCACATCCGCATCCGCATCGCTCAGGTCCTCCTCCTCCGAACCCTCCCTCCGGCCAATATGGGCCAATCCAGCGGCAGAGCGCTCGGTCGGCGGCGTCGGCGAGCTCGAGGCCTGCCTCGAGGACGCCGAGAAGCGCACGCTGCTCGCCGCCATCGGCCAGCACGACCTCGCGGCGGAGGACTCGACGCTGTCCGAGGCGCTGCCTGCCGGGGCGGACAACAAGACGGCGGCGGTGCAGGGCGCGGGAGGAGGGCCGGGACCAGGGTCCGCAAGCACGGCCGGCACGGGCGAGGCCGACAGCACGACGTCGTTCTTCGACGAGTCGGCGCAGAGCCACGAGCTGGCGCTCTTCAGGCCCGAGTGGCACGTCCACCGCATCTACTACGCCCTCATCGTGCGCCCTTCTCTCTGCCCCCCGCGCCCGCCTGTTGTGACACGCGGAGCTCGTGAACCTCTTGCTGACAAGTGGATGTGCCTTCCGTCCTTCTTCGTGCGCTCGATCTACTCCCGCGTCCCCGCCGTCGCGTCCAAATGCTTGCAAACGAACATCCTTCCACCTCCCCCCTCCCTCTTGCCCGCACCGACCTGCAGACGAGCTCGCCACACCCGTCCTTCGTCCTCCTCCACCTGCACCCGCCGCCGAAGAAGCTCGCCGCCCGCAGGTCAGGCGCTGACTTGGCCGCGCACCGCGGGCCGTTCCTGCCCCCGCCGACGCTGCACAACAGCGCAAGGTCGTCGGTCGGCCCGTCCTCGCGCAGCGGGAGCGGCAGTCGGCGCTCGCCTTCGACCGCCGCGACGCGCTCCGCGAGCGACGCCGGCAGCCCGTCCGTCACGAGCACGTTCAGCGGCAGCCTTGGGATCCCGCCGCCCCGCAGCAGGCTGAGGCACGCGATCGAGGAGGAGAGCGAGCACGGCGACGCGGCTGGGTCGTCTAGGAAGGCCGTGTCTTCCGTCGCGGACGCGGACGAGGATAACCTCGAGCGCAGGGACCTCGTGCGGACCGACGGCGAGGTGATCACCATCTCGTGCGCCGACCTGATCCACAAGACCGACTGGTCACAGTCGCTCTTGGGACCCGTGCGTCCCCTCTCTTTCTCTCTCCCGACTTGCGCTTTGGCTCGTGCGCCCCGCTTCTGGCTGACAGGCGCTGGCCTCTTGCAGCGGGCGAAATGGCCTGGCAGCTTGCGCACCGCGCTCAGCATAGCGCTCAAGACGCCCAACGAGTGTGTCATCTGTGCGTCCTTCTCGCGCCCTCGGGCCGGGCCGGCCGGCCAGTGCTGGCAAGGGGCTGACTCTGCGTTCGCGCCGCAGGGTGGGGCCCGCAATTTATCATGCTCTACAACGACCTCCACGCCGCCAGCATCGGCAACCAGCACCCGGCCGCGTTCGGCAAGCCCGCCGGCGAGGCCTGGGGCGAGTCGTGGGCCGAATACAGGGCCATGGCAGAGTCGGTCATGAATGACGGCGCGGCGCTCGCTCAGGAGGACGGTGGGTCCCCCCCTGTTTTCGCTGGCCTGGATGCATTGCGCTCGTGCTGAGCGTGCAACCGGATCGGCGACAGACCTCATCTTCCTCAACGACACGGAGACGTACCAGTCCTGGCGCTGGACGCCGCTCACCCTCGGCAACGGCGACACTGGTCCGTCCTTCCCCCCCCCCCCCCCCTTCTACCCCTTCTCAGCCTTGTGCAGCCGCTCGGCGCGCTCTCTGTGGAGATCTGGCTAACGTCGATCGGTGGGCGGCGACCAAGTAGGGGGCGTCATGATCAACTCGCTGGACGTGACGCGCAAGATCCTCAAGCAGCGGTGGCTGACGTGCATCCGGGACTTGTCGACGCGGCTCTGTGCGCCTTCCTCCCCCCCCCCCCCCTCACTGGGGATCAGCATCCGCTCACAGTTATCTGCTCGAATCGCAGCGGCCTCGCGGACGATCGCCGAGTTCTCGGAGAACGTGCTCAAGGTGGGTCCCTCGTACCGGCTTCGGCGGCGTGCCGCACAGCGCTGACCGCCCGCTCATTGCCAGACGGTCGAGCAATGTCCGGAGGACTTTTCGTTCGCCTACCTCTACGCAGCCAAGGTTCGTCTTCCCCGCCCCCTCTTGCTGCCCTCACATGCGGCGTTAACGTCTTCCGCCCCTCACTGTAGAACATCACGGAAGCGACGCACGCCAAAGATGTCCGCCCTGTCCCTTCTCGCTCCTGGGAGAACGCTGTGTCTCTGACCCTCCATCTTCCGACTCTCCAAGCAGGAGATCGAGCTACATCTTGCAGGCACCGTCGGGTAAGCCTTGGGCTCTTGCGCGTCCGGGGACGGAGGGGCGAGACGGGGACTGATCACTTTTGTGCACTCAACAGCGTCCCCTACCTGCATAGCTCGGCACCTCAAATCGTCAACCTCAACTTCCAGGAGTGAGTCTCTGCGCATACAGGCAGGCGGCTGAGCGCCTTCGAGCTGCTGACACTTGACCACCTTTCAGGTTCGACCGGGAGAACCCCCAGGCGATGCCGGACGGGACCGGCTTGCAGGGCTCGCCATGGCCGTTCAGGGAGGCGTTCATGACGCGGCGGAAGGTGATGATCTGGGACCTGGTGCGCCGCCTGCTCGCCTCTCTCTCTCCTCACGTCGCGCGCTCAACACCGCCACTTGCTCCGCAGGAGCCCGAGCTGGCCGACGCGCTCGAGCACCGCTCGTGGGGCGACCCGCCGACGAGCGCCGTCTGCCTGCCCATCACGAACGACTGGGAGAGCGGCCGGCTGTCGTTCCTCATCGTCGGGCTCAACACGCGCAGGCCGTACGATGAGGACTACGACTCGTTCATTGACGACTTCCAGTACGCCCCTTTCAGCCCCCCCCCCCCCCTCCACACACACACACACACACATCGCCCTTTTTTCTCGCTCAGCGAGGTGCGTGCCCGGTGGCTGACGATGCTGCTGATTGTTTCTTCGCAGGGCGCTGCTGCTGTCGAACCTCAAGGGCATCGCGATGTTCGAGAGCGAGGTCAAGCGGGTCAAGCAGCTCGAGGAGCTCGACAAGGCCAAGACGACGTTCTTCACGACCATCTCGCACGAGCTCAAGACGCCGCTGACGCTCATCAAGGGACCGATCCACGACCTGAGCAAGGCCGAGCAGTCGCCGAAGCGCAAGAAGGTGTTCACCCTCGCGCTCCGCAACATCAACCGCCTCGCCCGGCTCGTCGACGGGCTCATGGACTTTGCAAGGCTCGAGGCGGGCAGGCTGCAGGGGACGTTCCGGCCGACGGACCTCGGCGCGTTCACAGAGGAGCTCGCTGCCAGCTTCCGCTCGGCCATGGAGCTCTCCGGCATCGCGTACACGGTCGAGTGCGAGCGCGTCAAGAACAAGGACCAGCTCATCTACACCGACCGCGACTTTTGGGAGAAGGTGCGACGCAGCGCTCACTCATCTTGTGGGAGGCACGGCCGCTCCCTGACACCCTCGCGAGCTTTCTTCAGATTGTCTTCAACCTCATCGGCAACGCCTTCAAGTACACATTGTCCGGCGTTCGTTTCCTCCCTGCCGTGGCAGCGTACTCGCAGCCTGTTGACCTTCCTTGTCCTCTCTTTTCACGCAGTCCATCACGGTTCGCGGCAAGTACCTGCCTCAGGGATTCACTCTCACCATAGAGGACACCGGCGTCGGCATCCAGCAATCCGAGCAGCAGCTTGTGTTTGAGCGTTTCCACCGCGTCGAGGGCACCGCAAGGAGCCACGAGGGCACCGGCATCGGTGCGTCGTGTTGCCTTCTTTACGTGCGCAGCTCTTTACGGACTAACCTCACGTTCCTGCCGCCTGCTGCAAAGGCCTCTCGCTCACGCTCGAGCTCGTGTCGCTATTCGGCGGCAAGGTTGACCTGACCTCGCGCACCAAGGCTGAAGTCGAGGGTAAGGAGGGCCAGGCGTCAGGCTCCGTCTTCACCGTCACCATCCCCTACGGCAAGAAGTGCGTGCCCTTCCCTCGGTCGCCTCGTTGCGTTGGCGCTGACAGGAAGCGGTGTCACTCGACAGGCATCTCTCGAAGGAGCAGGTCGAGGAGTCGGAGGACGACCGCCACGTCGGCAAGACGGCGTACGGCGAGGGCATCCTGGCCGAGGCCAGCAGGTGCGTCTGCGTTCTTGCATCAGTTTGGCCAGCACCATCCTGGGCTGACAAAAGGCATCACCCGTGTAGATGGGGCAAGGGCGGGCAGTCAGACTCAACGTCGGGTTCGGCGTCGGTCAGCATGTCGGACAGCGGCATGTCGGCTTCAGATGTGCGTCTTCCACTCAGCAAGTCCTTCATCCTCCCACCCACGCACACGCTGACCTCCCGTCCCGTTCACAGTCCCTTGGCGGCGTGATCGACCTCTCAGCGCTGTACTGGGCCAAGGAGAAGGACTGCATCCTCGTCGTTGACGACTCGAGCGACATGGTCGCGTACCTGCGGTCGCTGCTCGGCGTGTACTGCCGCATCCTCACCGCCAGCAACGGGCAAGAAGGCCTCGAGGTCGCACGCAAGCATCGTCCGGACCTGATTATCTCGTGCGCCATTCCTTTCCTTTGCACTATGCTTTCCTTCGGCCGACCTCCTGTCTTCTTCGTTTTCAGTGACCTTTCGATGCCCGTGATGGACGGCATCACCTTCCTCACCCAGCTTCGCGGCCGGGAAGACACCGAGCTTATCCCGTTCATTCTCTTGACGGCCCGCTCAAGCGAAGAGGATAAGGTCGACGGCCTGCTCATCGGCGCAGACGGTGCGCCCCCTCCCCCCTCCCCCTCTACGTTCAGCTAGCAGCCCAGCAAGTCTTGACTGACCCTTCGATGCCGCAGACTACCTCACTAAGCCCTTCAGCGGCAAGGAGCTGGTTGCGCGTGCTCGTGAGCCCAGATGCACTGCTCCCATGCGAAGCGCCGGCTGATGCTTTGTCACCCTTCTGCAGACTTACAAACGCAGCTCGGCAAGAAGCGAGCGCAACTGGCGCAAAGGTTCCGCGAGCAGCTGCAGACCAAGTGCGTGATGCCCCATCGTTTCTACGCGTTCTGAAGCTGACACTTGGTAATTCTCCCTCGTAGCCAACTCCTCATCGACTCGTCACCGTGTGTCGGCTTGCGTCTTCGAGGTCACCGCCTGGGGTGCGACTGACGTGCTTCTTCACTCGCAGAATTGGTATCGCCCGCCTGTCGTCCGACAAGAAGGTCGAGCAGCTCAACGAGTCGCACTACCGCATGAGTGCGTGCTCGCGAACATCCGTACGTCGTCGAGTACTTACCCGTCCCTCTGCACTCCTGCAGCTGGCCAACCAAAGGACGCGCCGATGGACTCGTGGCGCGACTACATCGCCGAGGGATCCTTGGAGACGATCGAAGCTGCCTTCGAGCGCGACCCAACGAACCAGGAGGAGTTCTCGTGCGAGATCCTCTGGAAGTCGGGCACTCGGACCTACACTCAAGTCGTGCGTAAGTCTCCTGCACTGCGAGGCACCGCGTCCACTGACCATTCGACGTTCGTAGGTTCCACTGCACACGAAGACGGAAACCCGGAGCGGCATCATCATCACGCATACCGACATCACCGACCGCTTGCGGTTGCAGGAAATGGAGGTCGCGCACGAGCGTGCTCGCTTCGAGCAGGCCGAGGAGCAGAGGCTGAAAGCCGACGAGGAGAAGTTTGTCCCTCCATGGTTCCCCTTTCTTCAAGCGCCTCTTTCTTTCGGCGCTGACAACTTTCTCGACCCTTTCGCAGACGCCAGCAGGAGTTCCTCATCTCGGTCATCTCACACGAGCTGCGCAATCCGGTCAGCGCGATCCTGCAATGCTGCACGCTCGTCCACGGCAACCTCACCTTCCTATTCAATGAGCTAAAGGCCTGCCTGTGCGTTGCGTTCGCTTTCGACGGCTTGAGAAACGCTGCTGACTACATCTTGAGCGCAGCGAGCCTGAACCGCCGTTCGTGCCGTCTAGATCGCTGCTCCACCTGATGCAGGAGGACCTGTTTGTGCTGTTGCCCTAGTCCTTGATTATCCCGGTTGTGCTGACGGCGTGACATTCGTGGACGCAGAGATGCGCTCGACAGCATCCACGAGATGGCTCTCTCGCAGGAGCGGATCGCGAATGTGCGTTTCCTCTTCTTCTCCCCCTTTACGTGCGCCCATGAACTGATAGTCTTCATACTTGCAGGACGTCCTGTCGATGTAGGTCCTTGCTTCCCGTACCGAGAGGGGTAGGCGCTGGATCGCTGACCGTCACTTGTGCTCGCGAATCAGGGGCAAGTTCACGCTCAACACGCTCGAAAGTACGTGCTTCAACCGCCCTCCTCTACTTCGACGTCCATCCCTGACCTTGATCTTAACAGTCTGTCCGATCCCCGTCGACATCATCGCCGAGGGCGAAAAGACGTGCGTACCTTCCACTGATCTGCACAACGACCCCGAGGCTGAGCCAACACTCCTTTGACATCAGCATCTCCACCTTCGCCACCGAATGCCGTACGAAGCACATCAAGCTCGACCTCGCGATCGGCTCTCAGCTCCAGGAACTTTGCAGCCGCAAGTGCCGCATCTTCCACGCCGACCCGGTGCGCTTCGGCCAAATCTGCCTCAACTTGGTCTCCAACGTGAGCCGTCTCCTGTTGCCTGTTCCCAATCTGCACGCGCTGACGAAGTCATTGGTACCGGTCAGGCCATTCGCTTTACTGGTGCATTCCCGCTCGCAATTGCGCGATCATCTCTGGATAGTCAGCTGACAGCCCTGCCTCAATGTACAGCGACCGCGCCGACGCGCAAGATTGTCTTCCGCCTCGACGTCCGGCGCAACCCGCCCGTGGACGAGTCATGCCGCATACCGCCGAAGGACTTGACTGAAGAGTTACTGCCCCCCAATTCTCCGTGCTACCTGTACGGAGCAGTCGAGGACACCGGGTGCGTTGTACAACCTGACTGATGGCCATTGCTCCCGCTGATATACTTTTCGGAGCAGACCTGGGCTCAAGCCCGAGGAGCTTGAGCTGCTGTTCCGTCGCTTTTCGCAGGCGAACAAAGCGACGCATAGTGCGTCTTCGCTCCTTGACGCCTACTGCCATTCCCCCGATACTGACTCGCTTTTCTCCTCCGCCGCAGCGGTGAGCTTTTACAGCCCAGGCAGCAAGTTACATACATGCTCGGCGATGCTGACCGTGCAGCACTCCGCTTGCAGGTCTTCGGCGGCTCTGGACTCGGGCTCTACGTCTCGCGCATCCTCACACAGGTGAGCGAGCTTCTCTTCTGCAAGGTTCTCAGGGTTGCTGCTAATGATCATTATTATCCGCAGATTATGGGCGGGCGCATCGAGGTTGAGTCGGTTCTCGGCGAGGGCAGCAGTGAGTGCTCCGCAGGCATCGTATCTTGTTCTCCCAGCACAGAAGCCGATCCCTGCTTTCCCTTTCACTTCAGCCTTCCGCTTCTTCGTCAAGATCGCGGTCGGAAACCCCTACGACAAGGTCAGCAAGAATAAGCCGCGGCCGCTGCCCGAGTTTATGCAGCCGCTGCACATCCTCATCGTCGAGGACAACGAGATCAACAGTCGCATCCTCAGCCGCCAGCTCGCGAAGATCTCGTTCACGGTCGAGAGTAAGTTGGTCGCGCTTGGTCGGTCGTCATAGCGCTTCGTTGACATCTGCGTGGATCGGCCGCAGTCGCCGCCAACGGACAGGAAGGGCTTGAGAAGCTCAAGGCCTCCATGGGCGAGGGCAAGCAGAGCTTCGACGCCGTCCGTTCCTTGTCCTCTTCTTTACCTCACCCGCACATCTCTGACGCATCTCTGGCTGCTGTATAGGTTCTCATGGACATCAAGTGCGTGTCGCACGCTCTGCCCTTCGTCCTGTGTACCGTTTCTTCTGACGACTATCTTGCTCGTTCTCGCCAGCATGCCCGTCCTCAACGGCATCGAGGCGACCAAGAAAATCCGCGCGATGGAGGCGTCGGGCGAACTGCCCTGGCGGACGTCTATCGTTGGCCTGACCGGCAACGCCCAAGAGCAGCAGGTCAAGGAGACCCTTGAGGCCGGTATGGACGTGCGTTCATACTGCTTCGGATTCCGCGCGATCCGTTTGACTGACAAGCCCCTTGCATCCCGCGCCCCAGCACACCATCATCAAGGTACGTTTGGCGTTGGATCTTTGGGGATGAGAAGGCAGACCTGCTAACAATCGTCGTCTCCTCTTGTCTTGCAGCCCTACAAGATCGACGACGTTCTCTGGACCCTCAAGGGCCTGTAAAATCACTTCCTCTCCTTCACACTCACCATCTGCTGCAGTTCTTAACTGTCGCAGGCTCTTACCCTGTCTTGTACCAGTGGTTCAACTGCGGACCGTGTCGTCTTACGTCTTTCGAACTCCCCCAATCGTCGCATCTCTACATCTCGTCCTTAGAATACATCGGTCTTGTAGCCTCGGCGCTCCTTTTGTTCAATTAGGATACCCCCTCTCCTCCTCTGAATCTGCCGGCTGTTTACTCAGTCTTCTTCCTCTTGCTCCCTCACCTGCACCAACCTCGCTCTTGCTTTCCATCCATCCCGTCCCGTGTAACAGCCCCCTTTCCCATCCTGCGCAACTCATAAACGACCCGCTTGTGCTTTCTCGACCTTCCTCGCTCATCTATCCCATGCTCGCCGCCGCTGCGCGACATGGTCTGAGTCGAGTACCTCGCGAAAAAGGGGGCAGTAGGCCGTCGCTGCCTTCTCCGTGATCGGCCGTACGCTATCTTGCACTACCCAATGGCGGATCTGAGCTCGTCAAGACCCTCCTTGGGCGAGCTATGTGCCTGGCGATGGCATCACCGCCGCCGAGGACGAACTGCCTGCGCGCGCGCCGGCGAGCTCCTCCGGCCGACCGTCATCCAGCTCACCTTCTCGCCTCTCCTCCGTATCCTCTCCCTTGACCCCCGACCCCCGTGACCATGGCCGCCAAAAAGAATGACCCGCTCTGGGCCTCGCTCACGTCGGGCACCATCGCAGGCGCCGTCGAGGGCTTCGTGACGTACCCGGCCGACTTCGTCAAGACGCAGGTCCAGTTCCACGGCCAGTCGGGCGTCAAGGTGCATCCCCCTCTACTTGGCCTTTTGTGCTGGCTCGGCTGGGCTGCGAAGTTAATTGGGCATGTCGTCTGACGGCGGTTCGACAGCCGCCAGGGCCTATAGAGATCATGAAGACGACGGTGCGCGACCGCGGCGTGCCGGGCTTGTACAAGGGCTGCGGTGCGCTCGTCGCAGGCAACGCTGTCAAGGCCGGCGTCCGCTTCCTGTCGTACGACTACTTCAAGAGCGTACTGCAGGACTCGGAGGTTCGTGCTCTTACTTGGGCTTGCTGCCGACGCTAAGTTGGGCTGACGGAGGCGGTCTGCGGCACGCAACAGGGCAAGCTCAGCGCACCTCGCAGTCTGTTCGGTAGGCTCTCTCTCGAGGTCCAGTCGTCTTGGGCTGGACCTGACCCCTGAAACGCTCCCATCTTGCGCAGCTGGTCTGCTCGCGGGCACGTCCGAGGCCATCGTCGCCGTCACGCCGTCCGAGACGATCAAGTGCGCCTCCCTGCCTGCAGCTTCGCCTGCGCAGCGACCTTTACAAACTGCTCGTCTGACACCCGCTCGCTCTTCATTGCGTCCCGCGCCAGGACGAAGCTTGTCGAGGACTCGCGCCGGCCGATTCCGCAGTACAAGGGGCTTGTGCACGGCACGCGCGAGATCATCAAGGCTGAGGGGTTGCAGGGCATTTACCGCGGGTTGACGGCCGTCGTGCGTTCTATCTTTCCTCCCCCCGCCCCTGTCGCTGTGCTTGCTGATCGCAAGAGAGCTTCTTTCTCTCCGCCTCGCGGAATAGATCCTTAAGCAGGGCGCAAACAGCGCTGTCAGGTTCACGACGTACTCGTCGCTCAAGCAGCTAGTGCAGGGCTCGGCGCCTGCGGGCCAGCCGCTTCCTGGCGGCGTGACCTTTGGGCTCGGTGCAATCGCCGGCGTCGTCACTGTCTGTGCGTACTCCTTTATCTAAGCTCCGGGTCCTCCTTGCCCAAGTGGATGGGCAGCGCTGACTTGCGACGGTGCGGGCGGGGGCGTTCAGACTCGACGATGCCACTCGACGTCGTGAAGACACGCATGCAGTCGATTCACGCCAAGCAAGAGTACAAGAACGTCGTCCACTGCGGCTGGCGCGTCGCGAAGGAGGAGGGCGTGTTGACGTTGTGGAAGGGCGCGGTGCCGCGGCTGGCGAGGCTGAGCGTGCGTCCTTCCCTTCCCCACGCTCCTTTCGCCCTCACCCACCCTCCCGTTGAGGCGGTACAGCGCTGACTTGCGCACCGTTTCCTGCGCTCGGACGGCAGATGAGCGGCGGCATCGTCTTCTACGTGTACGAGACGGTCATCTCCCTCATCTCGCCGCGCAAGTAAACCCTCCTCTTCGCGGTCCAGTTGCTCTGCCACCGACGCGCCTGACTGTCAGCGCGGCTCAAATTCATAGAGCAAGGGGTGGGATGAGACGCTGTTGTAAAACCTCTTTGCGGGCCGTCGTTGTCGGGCGATTCATGTTCAAAAAAAGGAACCGGCTTTGAACGCTGACTGACTGCTCGTTGCGGGCAAGCGGAGACGAGGTCGCTCACTGCCTTCGAGGCGAGGTCAGGAAGGAGGCCATGATACAGCCTGCTCGCGGCATAAGGCCGGCAGTACGACGTTCGAGAGACTAGCTACGAGGAGAGGCGGAGAGAGGAAGAGACGAGGCGGACTCAAGAGCGGCACAAAGGCCCTAGCGCTGGGAGCTCTCCTTGGAAAGGGAGCTCTGGCTGGTGCGAGGCGGCTTGAGAACGGGAATGGGAGGAAGGAAACGTGGGAGGGGAAGCGACTGAGAAGAGGATCTGCGGCGGATGGGAGAGGGTCATTAACTGTGCGCTTTAAAACTAGAGCGAAGAGGGACGTACGTTGTGCAGGGTGGTTAAGGCGAGCCGAAAAGAAAGGAGAGAGGAAGAGGAGGGAAAAGGAAAGTTCGGTACCCTGAGGCCCTCAAGACCCCTTGCAACCCACCCCTGCAGGGAGGTGGCGTCGGGAGGACGAGGGCTAGCGTTCAGGCATCCGGAACCCCTAGGCGGAAGTCGAGAAAGACGGGAAGCGTACGGTCGAGGACGGGGAGGAGACGGAGGAGTGGTAGGATGAGGGAGGAGAGTGAGGCGGGGAGAAAAGAGAGAACTCGGGCGTCCTCTTTTCCCACTCCCTGCCAAAATCTGCCCAGCATACTCCACACTCCCCTCCACCAGACCAAAGGTCGGCGAGGCGAGGGCTTTGCAATTCTGCGAAGGGGTTGCTAAAGGTGGTGTTGATGGTTGGTGTGTGTGTCGTTCAGGTCGTTATCGGAGGCGGGAGGTCTAGCCGGGTTGAACAAGAGACGCCGTCAGACGTCACGCCGCCGGGCAGGGAAGAGGAGGGAGGAGAGGGGGGCGGAGGGGGGGAAGGGGGGGAAGGAGGTGGGGGGGGGACGCACCTGACGACCAACCGGCCGCTTCAAAACGACAAGAAGGCACTCTTCAGATGTGTGGCGCAGACCAGCGAGGAGCTCAGGCAGCCGCCGCGCCCCGAACGGAGCGCTGCTTGGCCTTTGCGCCGGCGGTCAGCGACGGCGACGACGACGACGTGAACGAGACGGACGCCGCGCGGCCGTTGGGTGCGCGAGGCGGCAGGACGGCAGCGTCCTCGGGCGAGTCTGGAGACCCGGGGGAACGCTCAGCATACCGCTTGCGAAACGACGATGAGTTGGCGGAGGGGAGGGCGGACTCACCCTGGTGGATCCCGACGCGGTGCCTCTCCAAGTCGTGGCTCCTTGAGAACCCACGTCCGCACCCGGCATGCGGGCACGCAAACGGCTTTGGCCGGTTCTGGTCGTGCGTCGCCATGTGGCTCTTGAGGTTGAACGCGCGGGCGAACCCGCGCGCGCAGACGGCGCAGACGTGCCGCTTCTTGGGGTCGGCAGAGTTGACCGACTGGTTCCAGGCAAAGTGGGCTGCTTGCGCGGCGGCGAGGTCGACCGTGCCGGTGCTTGCCGAGGCAGAGGCGACGGCTGCCGCGGTCGGGGTCGCCAACGGCGCAGGCGCGGGCGAGACGGACGCAGACGGCGCGACGGCGTCGGAGACGTAGGGCACGGCCTGCGGCTGTGAGAGGGCGGACAACCTAGGTGCGGACGAAGGCAGGTCATCAAAAATGGGCGGGTCGAACAGAGGAGCGTCCTCAGAGATGAGGGAGGATGGGACGCACTCCAACTTTTGTGGCTGCTGCTGCTGCTGCGGCGCAGGCCCCCCGTCGGCGAACGACCCCCCGAACGCGACAGCAGGGGAAAAGCCAAAGAGGTCCTTGAAGTTGAGCCCGCCGGACAGGATGTTGCTACCGGCGTCGGCGCCGCCGTCGAGCTGCGACGGCCGGCTGAGGTCGAACGGATCGACGGTCGAGGCGGTCGACGTGCCCGAGTAGATGTGGGGCTGGGCCGAGGAACCCCTGTGCGACGAAAGCGACGCAACAGACAGCAGCGGCGACGACGCCGACGAATCACCCGACGAGGACGGCGGCGAGGTGGCGGCCGCTCCAAGGATGGGTGAGTAGGCCGCGAGGGTGGTGTGGCTCAGGGTGCCGGCCGGGTTGGGCTTGGGAACGGTGCCGGCAAGGGACGCGAACTGGTGCTGCAGGGCCAGGTGGTGCTGCACGAGGCCGAGCACCGGCTGCTGCCGCTGGAAGAGCGGGTCGTACAGGCCAGGACGCTGCTGCTGCCCCTCAGCCTGCCGGCTGGCGGCGGGGATGTGCTGATGCTGCAGCTGCTGGCCCGACTGCAGCAGCAGCGCCTCGATGGCCCTGGCCTGCCTCCATGCTTGCCCCTCCCGTCCTCCATCCCCTCCGGCGCCGACACCGGCGCCTGCAACGGCCGCGGCGTGGTAGTTGTCTGCAACGTCCTGCGAGGGAAAGACGATCTGCGCCTGGCCGGCGAGGAAGGCGGCAACGGCGGCGGCGGCTTGGGCGGTCGAGGACAGCGCCTGCGCCGGCCGCTGCTGCTGCTGGAGCTGGTGGTGGTACTGGAGAAAAGGTGGTGGCTGGGCGAGGGCCTGCAGCATCTCGGGTGTGAAGACGGGTGCCGACATGCTGTCGAGGGGAGGAACGAGGAGGAGCTGCTGTCTGAGGGGGAGGAAGGATATACGATATGGTCGGCAGGCCGCTGTCACCGCCTGCCGGTCGGACCCTTTTCCGCCTGCCGGTCGGACCCTTTTCCGCCTGCCGTCGCTCGGCCGACACCGCCCGCCAAAGTACAGCCACATCTGATGGACAAGGGCCCTCCAGCGGTCGGCTCGCAAGGGCAGGCGCGGCAAACAAAACCAGTGGGACAGGTGCGATAGCAAGCGGGTGCGCAGGCGTGCAGTCGACAGAGGGTTGAACACCCGGAGGGGAGTACGAGGGCGAGCGTAGGGCACGGGTCGTTGAGCGTGAGAACTGTCGCCCGTACTGAGGGTCGTGCGTGGATGGAAGTGTGAGAGCGCATCCAAGGCAGGTAGCCGGGCAACTCGCCGGCGGACGACCCTTGAGATGACGACCGCTTGATCGAGTCCCTGGCAAAGTCGCGACAGCGAGGTCAACACCCCCTGCGCCGTGCGGCAGCAAAAGAAAGGGAGACGCACCCCAAGAGGGCCGTGGCACAGGAGAGATATCAATGCCCTCGACGATGATGCGGATCTGGCGCTGCGAGTCCTCGTCCTGGAGCTCCTGGTCGTTGAGGTCGGCGACGATCTGCGCAGCGCGGTCGTAGTGGCCGTGGATGAAAAGCCAGCGAGGCGACTCGGGCAAGACGGCGACACCGAAGCACATGAAGATGGCGAAGAGAATCTGGAGGGCGATAGCTGAAAGGGGGGGAGAAACCCGAGGGGAAGCGCCGGTCAGCCCTCGACTCGGCGGACCGGGCGGGAAGAAAACCAGGACCCACGGAAGCGCCAGGAGACGTCGGAATCGACGTAGCTAATTTCGAAGACAGTCAGTAGGCAATGAGGGTCCCGACGGCGACCTGGAGTCAAGGGGAAGGGGGTGAGCTTGGGGGGCCTCGAAGGGGCGAAACCAGCTCGAAACGGCGCCGAAGCGCATAGCGAAGCGGGACGCCTCACCATCGACGCCTCGATGCAGATAAGCAGACCGCGGTTGTGCGACTTGGTGCACTCGGCGACCCACGAAGGGATGGTGGACGTGTTGGCGCCGTTTCCGACGCCGGTGATGATGCGGCCGACGACGAACTGCCTAAACGCGCCGTGACCGGGCATGGCAGCAACCTAAATGACCGTACCGGCGACCATGATGAAGGAACCGAGGAACATCATGCGGCGGCGACCAAGAAACTCGGCGTAGAAGAAGGCCTAGGTGGTGCGCAGAGTCAGCGCTCTACAACTTAGCTTCGCTCCGCCGCGCCTCAAGGCGGATAAGCAACTCACGAAGATGGCACCGAAGAAGCAGCCGACCTCGTAGACGGCGGTAACGGTACCCTGCATCTCGGCGGCGTAGCTGGAAGTAGGAGTATGCGCGCAAGTCAACCCACGGCATCCTCGATTTTGAGCGCGAAACAAGAACTCACGTGTCGCTAGGGCCGCTCGACGCGACGAGCGGGAAAGCACGACCGAACTGCTCGGCGTTGATGATGCCGGACATGACGCCCTGGTCGTATCCGAAGAGCAGGAATCCCATCGTGGCTGTCGTCAGGGCGCGGGAGAGGTGGGAAGACAAAGAGCGGGCGGTCAGGACGGGCAGAAACAACAACTGAAGCACGCGCGCACACGAGCTAGCAGAATAACGCACCGGTAGTAGTGATGGCGACGATGAGACGGTTGCCTCGCAAGCCGAGCCATCGTCGAGGCGAGGTGTTGGCAGGCCACTCCTTGCGGGACTTCTTGCCCTTGACCTCGGGCACCTTGGGCTTCTCCGCGGCGGCAATGGTGGAGCCAGGGGAGGTCGTCATGTTGGCAGAAAGGGAGAAGACGCCGTGACTTGAAGAGGGTGGGAAAGAGACGAGCGCAAGAGCCGACCGAAACGCTAAGAGATACAGTCGAACAGAAAGGGGGACCAAGCGAGGGAGGCTCGAGAAGGGCCGACGTCAATCAGCACCATCAGTCAGCCTAGTTGTCCCTTTCGCCCATCCAGCAAAATGTTAGAACATCTACGTAGAGCTCGCGCGAGGCCAACAAACATCGGTACAGCGTCTCCTCGGCCGGCCAAACGACGTCCGTGTACCATGCCAGGTCCGCCAAGCCGTGCGTGTTGACGTGCTCCTCCTCGCGCAGCGGCGCAGCGAGCTGGCGGAGGTTGTGGTTGAGCACGTCGGAAGGGATGGAGCAGGCTGCGATACTGGTCGAGAGTTGCGAGGAAGCTGGGGAGATGAGGAGAGGACGGATGACCGGCGCGAGGATGGAGGAGAAACGAGGTCAGGGTGCGATGGTCGACGAGCAGCTCAAGCTGTGCGCGAGAAGCCGAGCAGCATCGGCCGACTGCAGCGCCCAAGGACCACAAAGTGTGACAACTTGCAGGCACAGTCGAAGATTTGCTCTTGAGGGCTTGTAGCGGGGCTGGAAGGCATCGATGGGCGTTGCTGATCTGGGCTGGGACCCTTCGTTGATGAGCTCGAGCGGCGCATCAGCCAACTGGACGGCGCGCAGTAAGCAATTGCCCAGCGTCCAGTCAACTCCCTGCCGCCCGCGACGAGCTCAACGAGAGCTCATGCAGCACGTGAGGCATGCTCTCGCACCCGCTGTTCGCTCTTGAAAAGGGTTCATCCTGGCGTGTAGAGAAGCGTGGTCATATATCCCCCTGTTGGATACAGACGCGTCTTCTCGCCGCAATCGGCTCGCCCCGACGACGACCCCGACCCGCGACCAGGCCGCCCGACGATGCCCGCCCCTTCTCCGCAAGACGCCGACGAGCGGGCCTACCGGGCGCTCGAGCACACACTCTTCACGACCCGCCAGCCTCATCATGCCGTCCTGCATGCCGAGTGGGTGCGCGCGAAGGAGCGGTACGACGTCCTGCGCGCCGAGTACCTCGAGGTGGGTCCCTTCCTCCCTCTCCTGGAAGGTAGCTCGCAATACCCGCAGAAGCCTGACCGATATGTGTGGCAGCTGCTTGAGCGCTGGCCGGGCTGGCAAACCAAGGTCGACATGATTGAACGTCTGCTCGAGAGTACGCGCGACTGGGTAAAGCAGCTCACCCCGTACGGCCGTGCGTCCCTTACTACCTTAGGCCTCTTCCACTTTGCGCCCAGAGCTGATCAGGGAGGACCTACCGCATGACAGGTCGCTACGAGGCTCATCTGAAGCGCATAGAAGCCCGCCTCGTCGACCCGTCCGCGTGTCAGCTCTGCCACGCCGCCGTGCTCGGCAGGCAGCACCCCAAGTACGCGCACATCGGCGTCGGGCCGGGGACGGCGGTCTCGTATGCTGAGGAGGGCGGGAAGGGGATGCTTGGGGCGAAGGAGGAGGCTTGAGGCGGTCTTGTGAGGAGCGGAGGGTTGGGTAGGACGGTCAAGTAGTGCCAACCCATGCCGGCGGACTGTCGAGGCAGCCGGGTGCGACGGCGAAGCACACGGTCGATCACCTTGCCCGAGGTAACGTCCGGCGGGCAGCAGCGGTGCAAGTCTCGCAGCTGGGTTGGCTACTTCGGCTCACGTCGGCAAGTTGCGCTGCGCGGCCCACCAGCAATCGCGCTTGGCCTCCCAGCTGAGCGCAGCCCTTCATCCGCACCGGTTGACGACATCTCTGTGTGCTAGGGCTCGCGCGGAAGCGCGGGTTCTTGCTCGCCCAGGGTGTCTTCCTCCGATTGCGGCGGCGATGCGGGCTGCCGCGAGCGGCGCTGAGCGTCGTGGCTTCTGATGCATGATCATCCACTGCTACGCGGGAGCTTCCGTTCAGGCACCATTCTGCACTGCCAACTACATGGGCTTGTTGACCCCTGGCGCGAGCTCAAGCAGAGCGCGAGTCGCCGATGTTGCCGCCAGCGGGTGGCCAGGACTTCGTCCACGCAGCTTGATGTACAACAGCAGAGTGATATAACAGACAGAGAACAGTCTGTGGCAGCGGGGAAGGGTGAGGGAATGCCTCCATGTCCAGACTGGAGAAGCCCGTACCAGATGTGAGCTGACACGACAGCTCAGTATCGACAAGGACATGACAGACTACGCATGCCCACGACGTCGGTGGAAGAGAACGAGGGTTACCCCGGTCGTAAGCGTGTCTCCTCGATTGCTAAGGCGAGTGACCGAGCAAGAAACGCACCGGATGATCGTCTACAAGTACAGGCGAACCTCACCCAACGAACGCCCTAGCAGTCGGCGTTGCGCTCCTCCGGCCTCAGCGGTCTCAGCCCGAGCCGCTCGAACACGCCCGCCTCCTCCTTCGCAGGGTCGATGAAAACGGGCCCGTTGTGCGACGCGTGCCGAGCTTGGTCGAGCCGCGTGACGCCGGACGAGTCGAACCGCAGCGGCGGGTCGAGCTGGTTGGCGTGCGTCCTGCCGTCGTGCGAGCCTACGAGTCAGCGCGAACGAGGGAGGTTGAGAAAGGTAATAAAAAAGGCAGGTAAGGGGCGCACCGGATGTCCCTCTCAAACTGCTGGCTCCCGCTCCACCCGAGCACGGCCGTCCAGTACACCTCGTACGGCGCGAAGATGATGTCGACCCTCCGCCTCAGCCTGCGCTCACGGCCATTCTCCGGCAGACGCAGGACGACGAACGACTGCTCGAGCGAGACCTGCTTGCCGGCGCCGATCTGGTTCCCCGAGACTGTGTTGAGGATGTAGCCTGCGACCTTGTGAAGGTCAGCCTGCGAGAGAGACGGTGGGCAGGAAGGGCGAAGGACGGACCGGCGTCCGTCATGCGGGCGACGAGGGCGTCTAGGGCGTCGCGGTTGACGTAGGCTGCGTTCTCGGGATGGGCTGCAGGACGAGACAAGGGTTGAGCGCGCAGCAGCTGGGAGAAAAGGTCTGAGGAGAAGGACGTACTGACGACCATGTCGACGTCTCCGGACATCGCCTTGCCCCTTCGGTACCCTGAGCAGCTCAGAAGTCAGCAAAAGTGTCGACAGCAGGCGAAGGGGAAACCGCACCGCCGCAGATGGTGTACAGGCTGCCGGGGCGGATCTTCTCCATCTCGTGGTGCACGAGCTCGGCGATTTCTTCGACTTCGTCCCTCGGGATCCTGCGAGCCAGGCATAGACCATCAGCAGCCCAGCCTGATCGGCTACAAGAGAGCGAAGACGGACGCACTTGGTGTGTAGCTCGCCCCAGTAGTCTACCTCGAGCGCCAACGACGGCCGCTGCGCCTTGACGTCCTCTAGCGTCCGGCACCCGTGCACGTCGTACAGGTCCCTCGCAGCGTGCGGGCCGACGGTATGAAGCGTCTGGAAGAGCAAGAGGGTGTGCAGGCGCGGGGACTGGCGGAGACGCTGGGCGAGGGGGATCTTGCCGGTTTGCAAGAACTCGGCGATCTGCCCACGCTCGAACGGCGATCAGCGTCGAGCGCGCAGCGAGCGTGGGAGATCATGGAGTGACACACCTGCATACCGATCTTCGCACCGACTTGTGGCAGTTCGCGAGCCTCGGCGGCTGTCTGCAGTTTGGTCGGGTACGCCTTGATGGCCTGCCGGTCATGTCGCACATGTAACGTTAGCGCGACAGAAGCTAAGAGCGAGAGCAACGACC